>JAOTAX010000003.1:5160887-5174648 GCA_025629825.1 Erythroxylum guanchezii
AATTATTGTTATAATTTTCTACTTAATATTTTTAATATTTTTAATTTTATTATACCAAATTAATTATCTTATTATTTTATTATTATTTATTTATTTATTTATTTATTATTATTATTATAAATTCCATACTTTTATTATTATTATTTTCTTTAATCGAGATAGAAAATAGAGATAAGTTGTTTTTCTGTCGAAGAAAACATGTTGTCAAAATTCAGAGAAACGATATTTTTTGGTTTCTATAAAACTGTTGTGGTTTTTTTATTTTCAAAAACAAAAAATCACAAAAGAGTAAACAAAACACGTTTTACTACTGCAGCCCCTAAGCTACCTACTTTTTATAAAACGACAACAAAAAACGGAAGAAAAAAACGGAAACAAACAGCCCCTAAGCTACCTACTTATACGACGTAGTACTACTGCAGCTAAGCTAAGTCGTGTCTAGCTAAGTTAAATAACTATTTACATGTTATAGATCCCCTCAAGTTGGAACTCGGTAAAAATCAACCAAACCCAACTTGAACTTGAAAAAATTGAACAATGGTGCATTGAGAGCTTTGGTAAATATATCTACTATCTGCAAAGAAGAAGCAACGTACTGGTTCCACTAAACCTTCCTTGAGTTGTTGTCTAACCACATGACAATCAATGTCAATGTGCTTAGTTCTCTCATGGAAAACAGGATTAGCAGTTATATGTAATGCTGCTTTATTGTCACAATGCAAAGAAACCGGAAGCTAAAAATGTGCCGCCAAATCTCTAAGAATAAAAGAAATCCACATAAGCTCAGTCACAGCATCAACCATGCTCCGATATTCTGCCTCAACTGACGATTTGGAAATCGTAACTTGCTTTTTACACTTCCAAGAGACAAGAGATTGCCCTAGAAAAACACAATAACCTGTCAAAGATTTTCTACTGTCCATACATGCTGCCCAGTCTGCATCGCTATACACAACAGGTTGAAAATATGCCGAGACTGGATAAAACAAACCCAACAATGGGCATCCCTTCAAATACTTCAACACATGCATGGCACAATTCCAATGAACTGTTCTAGGAGCATGCACATATTGACTCAGCTGATGCACTACATAGGTGATATCTGGCCTCATAAACCCTAAATATAGCAATCTTCCCACTACTCTTCGATACTTTTGAACATCCTCAAGTAACTCCCCTGATTAACTACTAAGTTTCAACCCCTTTGGTATAGGAGTTGTAAAGCTTAGCACCCATTAAACCTGCCTCAGAAATAAGATCCAGAGTATATTTCCTCTGATTCACATAAGTGCCAGCAGAAGAACGTGCAATCTCCAATCCAAGAAAGTATCTAGCTGGTCCTAGATTCTTGATAGTAAACTTTCGATCTAGAAAAGTCTTCAAATTATTAATCACCTATTCGAAAGTACCGGTCAACAACATATCATCTAGGGGTGAGCATTATTCGAGCCGGCCCGATTACCCAGCCCGGCCCGAATTAATTCAGGTAAAAAAATTTCAAATTTCGGGTAATTCGGGTATTACCCGAATTATTTTCGAGCCGTGGTCGGGTAACTCCAAAAAATTTTGGGCCGGCCCAATTACCCGAATTAAGTTATAAAAATACAAAATTTCGGGTTTTTAAAAAAAATTATCAAAAAAAACAACTTCGGATAAAGCCGAACAAAATTTCGGGTAATTCGGGTTGAGTAAGCTCGGGTAAGAAAAAGTTCGGGTTCAGGCCGGGTAAGATGAAAAAAAATTCAGGTAATTCGGGCAGGGCCCGAACAGTGAAATTTCGGCCCAAATTACCCGAATGCTCACCCCTAATATCATCAACATAGACAAGTATAACCACAAATTCTGCCCCTGCATGATATACAAACAAACAATTATCATGAACTGATTGTGTAAAACCAAACTCCAGTAAGGCAGCAGTCCATTCAATATTCCATTACCTTGAGGCCTGTTTCAAACCATAAATAGACCTCTTCAATCGACACACTTCTCCTTGTTTCGCCTTAGAATAACCATCAGGTGGCAACATGTATAATTCTTCATCAATAAACCCTTGTAAAAAAACATTATTGATGTCTATTTGAAGAAGAATCCACTGCTTTGCAGAAGCCAAAGCTAAAACAATTCTCACAGTAACTGTTTTAGCTACCGGAGAAAAACTATCGATGTAATCTTCACCCTCCACTTGATTATAACTCTTGGCCACCAATCTTGCTTTATACTTGTCAATAGACCCATCAGGATGTAATTTGGTTTTAAAAACCCACTTTGAGCCTATAGCCGACTTCCCTAAAGGCAACTTCACCAATTCCCAAGTTTGATTATCCTTTAAGGCTTTCAACTCCTGTTGCATTGCACTCTCCCATTGTAGTTTACCTTTAGCTTCTGAATAAGACAAAGGATCATCAATCTTATCAACCTTTGCCAAAAAACATTTCTACTCGGAAGAAAACTCCGTTGGATCTATAAAAGAATAAACCATAGGAGTATAACAATTGGGTTGCTTCATTGTAATTATCCTCTGTCGTGACTGACTTCTAGTAACATTGTTTGTTACAAAATCATTTAACCAAGAAGGTGCATTTCTTGGTCTGGAACTTCTTCTGATCTCTGTTGATAGTTGCCTCGGGTCTGACTGATCTACTAAGACTGCATCTGAATCTGCAAACCTAAAAACTTCCTCTGGTTCTGGTTCATTAGCATCAGGCATTGTCAAAGCTGTAGCTCTTGGTTGTGTCGAAAATGGAACTTGCACAACATCAGTTTTCTGCAGCTGCTGTGAAGTTTCTAAACCAGAATGGAAAGGAAATTTGTCTTCATAGAAAACAACATCTCTAGCAGTAACATAACCTTTACTGTCAAGATCATATAGCTTGTAACCTTTTTGTGCCATCAAATGTCCCAAATATATGCATCTTCGAGCTCTAGCTGCAAATTTATCCTTCTGTGGCCGCACATCTGTAGAGAAACAGAGACAACCAAAAGATCTAACAATATCATAGTTAGGTTCCTTTGCTGACAATAATTCATAAGGTGTTTTCCAATTTAGAGATGCAGAAGGCCACCTATTTATAAGATAAGTAGCATGTAAAATACTGTCACCCCAAAATTTCTTAGGTAAACCAGATTGAAACATCAATGCCCTTGCAACTTCAAGAATGTGTCTATGTTTTCTTTCTACTGTCCCATTTTGTTGAGGCGTATATGGACAACTCCTTTGATGATGAACACCTTCTTCTTTCAATAAATCTTGAGTCACATAACTTAAAAACTCTATGCCATTATCAGATCTCATAATCTTCACACTGCTAGAAAACTGAGTTTTTACCATAGCAAAGAAAGTCTTTAAGATGTAACTCACTTTTAACTTCAAAGCCATAAGAAAAGTCTATGTGCTCTTGCTATATTCATCCACAATCGTGAGGAAATAATGTGCTCCAGACAAAGAAGCCTGAGCATAAGGACCCCATATATCTACATGTATTATGTCAAAAATGTTAAAACATTTAGTATCACTGGTTGGAAAACTCAATCTGGTTTGTTTGGCCATTGAACAAACTTCACAACTCAAGTTTGTAACAATATTCTGTAAACCATTACAACAAGAAAACTTCTGCATTACAGAATTAGATGGATGACCTAGCCTTCTGTGTAAAACATCACAATATATCACTACTGTTTTATTTATCACATAAGCAGCTTCAATCCCCTTCTTGCTGATCTCCATACATCTGAATGTGTCTCCGTTGATGACATACAAATTGTCCTTTACTTCTCCAAAACAAACCTGACCGTTAGTTGAGAGGTCCTGTAGATCACAGTGAGTGGAATAACATTTAAGCATTACTGGTTCAGACTTAACCAGTTTACTTACTAAAATCAAGTTGTGGCTGAAAATAGGAACAAATAACATGTTATTCAACATCAGCTTATTACTCAACACTACATCTCCTTTATACTTGACATCAACAACCACTCTATTCCGTAAATGCACTTTAGTCTCTTAAGAAATAGATAGGAAAAGTAGAGAGTTGGCTAAATGTATTTCGTATGTTTCATTGACAGAATACCAGTCCATATATACAGAGAGACTATCTATTATTCTCCTACATCTAAGCCACAGAACATGTGATCCACTATCAGCGGGATATTCTACAAACTAAGAAGGCAAATATATACAAGAAGAAGGAAAGTAAATATACAATAATTATTAGAATGATATTTCTTAACACTCCCCCTCAAGTTAGAGAGTGAATATCATGAAGTCCCAACTTGTCTCGCAGCGTCTCCAATTGATCCTTTCCCAATGCTTTTGTAAAGACATCTGGTAATTGGAAGTGAGTAGGAACATTTGAAGGACTAATCATTCCAGCTTGTAATTTCTCTCAGACTATATGGCAATCTATTTCAATATGCTTTGTATGTTCATGGAAAACAGGATTTGCCGCAATGTGTAAGGCGGCTTGATTGTCGCAAAATAATGATGTAGGAGCTATTTGTGGAACCTTTAAATCTTGTAAGATATAGCGTAGCCAAGTCAGCTCCAAACATGTATTAGCCATAGCTTGATACTCCGCTTCAGCTGATAATCTGGAAACATTAGCTTGTTTCTTGGATTTCCATGACACAAGAGAATTTCCAAGAAAAATGCAATAACCCGTGACTGATCTTCTTGTAGTACGACAACCTCCCCAATCTGAATCACAAAAAGCCTTTAAAGCAAGATTGTTTGTGGAAGAAAATAGCAAACTTTGACCAGGAGAGCCTTTGATGTATTTAAGAATTCGTATGGCTGCATCCCAATGAGGTTTTCGAGGCTCATGCATGACTTGATTGAGTGTTCGAACAGAGTAAACTATGTCAGGCCTTGTCACGGTGAGATAAATCAACCTACCAATCAGCTTTCTGTATTTAGTTGGATCATTCAACAAAGTTCCATTTGTGGTGGTGAGCTTCAAATTTTGTTCCATTGGGAATTTATCTGGGCGAGCACCAATAAGCCCTGAATCTTCTAAAATATCTACTGCATATTTTCTTTGAGACATAAAAATTCCTTTCTTTGAACGTGAGAATTTAATGCCCAAAAAATATTTCAAGTCTCCAAGATCTTTGATGCGAAAGCGTGTGAGAAGGAACTTTTTAAGGTTCTCAATTTCTTGAAGATCATTCCCTGTGAGTAGTATATCATCTACGTAAATGAGAATCACAGTAAATGAGGTACCTTTAGCCTTGGTGAAAAGAGAATAATCAGCCATTGATTGTTGGTAGCCAGCCTTTTGAATGGTTGTTGAAAAAGTAAGGAACCAATTTCTTGAGGCTTGCTTGAGACCGTAGAGATTTGTGGAGCCGACATACAATATTCTCCCCCTGTCGGCAGAGACCAGGTGGAGGTTCCATGTATACTTCCTCGTGTAAGTCTCCGTGAAGAAACGCATTTTGAACATCTAGTTGGTAGACAAACCAATTGCGAGCAGAAATGACAGCAAGAAGGCAACGAAGTGTAGTGAGTTTTGCTGTAGGAGAGAAGGTTTGCTGGTAATCAATTCCCTCAATTTGCGTGTATCCTTTCGCAACAAGGCGAGCCTTGTAGCGTTCAATTGTCCCATCTGATTTGTATTTGATTTTGTAAACCCAACGGCAGCCAATGGGCTTATGGCCATCAGGAAGTGGAACCAAACTCCAAGTCTCATTTTGCTGCAATGCTTCTAATTCGACATGCATAGCTTGTTGCCAATGTGGATCAAGGACAGCTTGAGCATATGATTGAGGCTCGGTATGACCTGTAATGTTAGCTAAAAAAGTGCAATGGGTAGGAGATATATGCGAGTAATAAGAAAGAGCATACCTAGTACCGTTTACAGTGCGTGACTTATTGGAAAGATGATTGACTTGTGCTGACAATATATAGTCTTTATACCATGATGGGGGTTGCTTTGGCCGAAGAGATTGACGTAAAGGTGGAGGAGAGGGTGTTTGAGTGAAGGAAACATTATCGGTGTTTTCGATGGAAGGCATAACAGATTGGGTAGATTGGGTAGAGATATTTTCTTCGGCAATATTTGGTGGGGAATCTATAGAAGATGTAGGTTCAGGTATGAATGCAGGCTGGTAGGAAGAGTGTTGGGATGGGTAAGTATTTATCGATGAAGGATCCCAACTGTTTGTGATGTCAATGGAAAGGTTAGAAGGCATTATAGATGGCATTGGTGTGGTCGAATTGAAAGGAAAAATAGTCTCAGAAAATTGGACATCACGGCTTACAAGTTTTCTAAGGTATAAAGTTTGTAACCCTTTTGACCAGTAGGGTACCCCATAAAAACACAACGTTTGGCACGAGCATCAAATTTATGACTAGCTTGGACAACTGTTGCGTAACACAAACAATCAAAGACTTTTAAGTGATCAAGGGATGGTGGATGATTGTATAGTAATTCATAAGGTGACTTTGAAGATAACAATGGGGATGGCAATCGGTTAATAAGATAGACAGCGGTCAATACACATTCCCCCCAAAAGGTGAGAGGCATAGAAGATTGAAAGTGTAATGCTCGTGCGACATTTAGTATATGGTGATGTTTGCGTTCCACTACCCCATTTTGTTGGGGAGTTGAAACACAAGTATGTTGATATTCAATGCCATGAGATTGAAAGAAATGTTTCATGGACAAGAATTCTTTTTCGTTGTCTACTCTGATTGCTTTAACTGATGCATGAAATTGTGTTTTAGCAAATGTAATAAATGACTGCAAAAGAGATTGAGTTTCAGACTTGAATTGCATAAGAAATAACCAAGTGCACCATGTAAAATCATCCACGATTGTGAAAAAAAAAAACGAGCCCCTGAATGAGTTAGTACTTTGTGTGGACCCCAAATATCACAATGTAGTAAATCAAATGGAGCATTTGTGGAGATAATACTTGAAGGAAATGGGAGTCTGGTCTGTTTAGCCATAGGACAAACATTACATTTATTATCAAAATTGATATTATGAGAAGATAATAGTGGAGCAATTAATCTAAGCCGGGATGAAGACGGGTGTCCGAGACGCATGTGCCATAAATCTGAGGGTTATGAAACTTGATAAGAAACAGGTGTTTGTTGTAGCGAAGACATGTAATAGAGACCACCATGTTGTTTACCCAAGCCAATCATCTTCCCCGTAGCCAAGTCCTGTAAAACGCAAAATATGGGGAATAAAATGGCATAACAATTTAAGTCACTGGTGAGTTTGCTGACAGACATTAAATTTAAGCGAAAGGAAGGAACACATAAAACATTGTTTAAGGCAATATCTGAGTTAAATGGTACGGTTCCAGTGGATTTAATTAAGGCAGATGACCCTGTTGGTAGATTGACAATGGGAATAGAAGAAGATTTTGTTTGAGCGAAAAGTGTGGAGTCAGAGGTGATATGGTCAGTAGCTCCACTATCTAAGATCCAAGGCTTAGTAAGCACCGAATTAATTGAAGCATTTTGAAAAAGAGACAGACCTGCAGCATTTGCATAAGCATCACTTTTACCGGGTGAAATATGATTCTGAGCCATCATAGACAAGCTTTAAGCAATTTGTCGAAGTTGATCGAAGGAAAGTTCATGAGAATTATTGACTTCTTATGATTGAACTCCATGTGTGGATTGAGATTGAGAAGATTCTGCTGCATTAGCAAAAGAATTCATTGTGTTTCCTTGAGTTCCACGTTGCTGTTGTTGTGGATTGTTGTTTCGATTACCTTGGCTTCTTTTGTTGTTGTTGGAAACCCATGTGCCATTTTTGAATTTGCATCTGTCCTCAGTATGGCCTCTTTTATCACAATATTTGCAATGAAACTTTAGAGTGCGACAGTTTTCAATTGTGCGACCTTCTCTATTGCAATGCTCACAATACCTGTCTTTGAATTTATATGAGGAACTATTTCCATGTTTTGAAACAACAGCTACAATGGAGAAATTTTCAGTCTGCTCCGGTATCAATTGTCGTTGGGTTTCCTCTTGAATAACAAGTGAGTATGCTTGGCGTACATTAGGTAGTGGGGACATCATGAGAACATTTGTAAGAACAACATTATAGGTGTCATTAAGACCCATAAGAAACTGCATCAAACAGTCTTCATCTCTCTGTTCATTATGTGCTTTCATCTGGTTGCAAGTGGGAAGTGCCCGATATGTATCTAATTCATCCCAAAGACCTTTGAGCTTTGTGAAATAAGTTGAAACAGTCATGGTACCTTGTGTGAGTGAAGCCAACGATTTTTGAATTTGGTGGATTGCAGGTGCATTCTTTTGTGAAAATTGATCTTTGAAATCTTCCCAAACTTGATAGGCTGTCTTTGCATGAATGACCCCTTTGGCAAGATCAGGTTCTACAGAGTGAGTGGGCCATGATAAGATCATGCTATTGCATTGATTCCGTAAAGCATATCCTGTTGGTTGTTCTACTGCTGAAGGTTGTTCAATGGACCCATCAATGAAGCCAAGTTTGTTTTTAGTTGTGAGAGCATGAATCATCGACTTGCTCCATGATGGGTAATTGGCACCATTCAATTTGACGGGAACAAGCATGTGACTTGGATGATCTGAATGACGAACATAATATGGATTGGTTGGATCCATGATGGAGGTGGTGCTTGGATTTTTGTTGTTTCCTACCATGGACTAGAAACCTTGCTTTGATACCATCTTAAGAAATAGATAGGAAAAGCAGAGAGTTGGCTAAATGTATTTCGTATGTTTCATTGACAGAATACCAGTCCATATATACAGAGAGACTATCTATTATTCTCCTACATCTAAGCCACAGAACATGTGATTCACTATCAGCGGGATATTCTACAAACCAAGAAGGCAAATATATACAAGAAGAAGGAAAGTAAATATACAATAATTATTAGAATGATATTTCTTAACATAGTCGGTTTTGAAACTTCATAGATGTTCTAAAACCAGTCTTTCCTCGTGCATATATGTGTGGAAGCACCAGTGTCAATTATCCAGTCATCACGTTTTGCATATACAGGAACATTCATATGTGAATTCATTAACAGCATACCTACATGCTCAACATCGACAAAAGTCATGCATTCTGTATCAACAATTTGTTTGCCTTTGAGGATCTTCGAAATCTCTTGTTGAATCAGCTTTGTAATGTCAACACCATTTCTCTGCTCAGAAAGCTCATCAAAAGGAACTTCAGCTAAGTGAACCTGTTTATCCTTTTTATCTGATTGAACTCCCTTCTTTTGTTTCAACTCCTTCCACCAATCCGGATAACCATGAATTTTAAAACAAGAGTCCCTCTCATGACCCTCCATATTGCAATGATCACAACGCTTATCCTCTTTCTTTTTATTATCCCTCCTTTTAAAACTTCCTTTGCCGACATTTCCACTTTTAACAAACATAGCATTGTTTTCTGCTGAGTCAAAATTCTGCATCTGTATGTGTCTCTGCCTTTCGACACTTACAACCATAGAATATACCTTGTCAATACTAGGTAAAGGATCGGATGCTAAGATCTGACTTCTGATATGATCAAAAGACTGATTAAGTCCCATCAAGAATTGCAATACTCGATGCTTCATTTCTGTTGCTTCTAGCTTCTTGTTCAGTCCACAATTGTAGCCACTGCATTGACACATTGGCATCGGCTCCAACCTATTCAACTGATCCCAAAATTTTGCTATTTCGCTGTAATATATAGCCAGAGAATTGTTCCCTTGTTCTGTAACATTGATCTCCCTCTGTATTTGATAAATTTGAGGACTATTATTCTTATCCCCAAACCTTTCTTCTATTCTATCCCAAAGAACCTTGGAATTAGTATTGTGGATAAAAGCATCTGCAAGGTCCTTCTCCATAGAATTCAAAATCCATTGCTTTATCATACAATCAACCTTCCTCCACCTTTTATACTCTGCATCATTCACTGGTACAATTAAGGAACGATTAATGAACCCTAACTTGTCATTTGCTTTCAACGAATTCATGATTGAAAAAGTCCAACTCATGTAATTGGACCCAGTCAATGGCGACGTCACTAGCACCATTCTTGGATGATTTGAAGTATGTAGGCAATAGGGATCACCCTCCTGAAACTCATTCCTACCTGCATATTGTCAAGAATCTGCCATTTCTCCATAAACTCAACTAAGCTGTAAACAACTTATGATATACAAAGAATCAACAAAAAAAAAATTCTTCACTGCAACAAACGGCCTCATTATCAGACGTCGATCTTAGCCAATCGGCTCTGATACCATATTCAAATGTAAAGAACCAAGAAGAGGTTATTTGGTGAATGAAAGAGCTATCATTTATTTTTGTGTATTGACAGTTTACAGAAAAAAATATCAAGAAACGCTTATATACTAAGCTACCTACTTATACGACACAGTACTACTGTACCTAAGCTAAGTCGTGTCCAGCTAAGTTAAATAACTATTTACATGTTATAGATTTCTAACACCTATTACTTCCACCATTTACGAACACTATAGCCACGTTTGAAATAGTTTAACCACGACTGGTCGATGCAATAGTATCGATCATGTGAAGCTACCTCTTAATTAAAAATTAAAAAAGTATATTTGAAATGATCTGGATCGTGAATGAGGTAGATATGGGGCTGAACCTAAGCTCACTGCCTATGATCTCAGTAGGTAGTCATTATTTGCTAGACACTTTCTCAGGTTCGATCAAACTCAGCCCTCTTAAACATTTTGATGACATGAACCAACTACAGTTCATCTTTGTGAAGTTTCATCTTAACTCATATTATCCTTCCTCTCCCACGTCCCACCCTTCCAAATTCCCATCATTCAAAGGAAGCATCATTACCTAGTACTCCTGTTTTGCTCTCCTTAAATGCTTCTACTTATTACATCTAATTTCTCTGGTTTAATTTTATTGTATTTGTTGTTGAGAACGAACTTTCAGACATGTTTCATCCATATAAGAAGTCTTCTTTATCTGTCAGGATCAATCAGTATCTAGAAAATCTTAAGAATGGTTATTTCTCTGGTATACTTTATGTTCAATGTTGGAGAATTCATGTTAGTTTGGCAGGCTACCGAACAATGACAGCGATCACCAAACATGAACTTAACTAGAAAAATAATCAACAATTTAGAAATTTACGATAAACTGAACTATTAAACCCTAATATAAAGACGAAAATCCACCTAGAGTAAAAGAATTCAAGTCATTAAATTATTAGGACAAGTAAATTAATGGCTATGCCCATTATAATTATTTTCAGATGATCCCTTCCAGCTACTACACATACTCCACTGATCAGAGCTAGCCACGGAGGAATAGTTAGACACTCCATTCCCGCATTTAGCCACCGTCCTCACGCTCTCTATCAACTCCTCTGTTCGTGCTTCTTGTGCCAGAATCTCCGCCAACTGTTCTGGGTTTATCACCAACTTCACCTTCCAAACCCCTGTACTATTATACCTTGGAAACACCTCATGACCAGCCTCCTTTGGTTGCTTCTGTATCCTCTGGTTATCAAACGACATGCGGTATGGCGTCTTTTTAGACATTGACGAAAAAATCCTACCACTGTCAGAGACATTGTTGTCTTGTTGAGTAGTGAATGTGTTTTTGTTGGCGTTGAGAGGGAGGAGGTAGTAGAGTTGGCCACCGTGAAGCTCGTCGGTGTGGAGAAGAGGTTCTTGAGAGTCAGGGTCGCGACTACGATATATGGCGTGACCTGGGAACTCGTTCGTTATGCACTCTGCTGTGACTGGTGCAGACAGCTCCATGATTCCACCGTCTGTTGTCGCTACTCTGATCATTTCTTCCTCTGATCCATACCCTTTGAACACGCAGTTGCCCATGTATGAAAGACTGTAGTTAGTGGCAATAATCTCGTTCTTGTTATCGTTGAGGTGGTGATGATGGTGGGAAGTGGAGAGATGCGAAGATGACTAGAGAGATTGCATATATGTATACGATTTGATTATTCGTGCGTGGGTAGGGGGTTTCGTGGGGGTTTCTTTTCTTGGGTTCAATTCATGTTCAGCCGACACAAGTATGCCTTTCTTGACTGGAGAAAATCCCGAATTTTTCAGGTTTATGTTAGGGATGGCCACAGACTGTATTAACTTGCGGTGTAAAGAATAATACTCTGGAGGTCAAGCTGTAACGAGATTGACCATCTCGTGATCATTAATGTGTTGCGAGTCAATAGCTAAATCAACGTGTTTCGGCCAATTGATTGGGCTAAGTGCTAACCGGTGGCTTTTACTGAGTGGAGCCCAACTTTTAGGCCATGAAAAGAAGAGAATGTTTGGAGACTTCTTTATGGATTGGTTTGGCCATCCAAGGCTCGTCAAGCGCCGTCAATGTTTGTCACGATTCGGAGAAGAATGAACCTGCCTGAGACCCAAACTTCGGAGATGCTGACACAGAAACAAACTTTGGATCAAACACCGCTATTAAACCTGTTATAATGCTAGCTTGATTCAAGAGTCTGCGGTTCTGTGTAAGAAGATTAGACCTAGGCCAGTCATATAGAACGCAAAAGTTTTTGTTTGTCATGCTCTTTTTAATGAATCCACAAAATTGGATCAGTTGACAGACATGATGCATTACTTCTAAAGTTAACCATTGTTTCATTTTGATAAACCCTTTACGTTAAAATACGTTATGACTATGAGCTGTATTAACTAATTGTGGTCTGAAATACTTTTGCATCAAAAAGTAACCATTAGGCCAATCGGATGTATCACAAGTTACTGATAGTGAAACTTTCGGTGCCACTAATCATGTCTTCAGGAGTTTTTCCACGAAGGTGATGATGGACTTGGGACATTGATCTTGAAGTTCGCGAAGTCTTTATAAAATGTAACAAAGCATAACATAATTTATCTTATCTAATGCTAAATTAAGGCACTGTTACTCCCTAAAAATGACAATAGAAACTTTTAGCAGCTAATGAAAAACTGAAATTCGAAAGGAAACATTGGGGAATATCTTGCAAAGTTGAATTTGTATAGGATATTGTATCTTGCACAAGGTAAAATGAAGGCTCAAGTTAAGGGCACACACGCACCTTGACCCTTACTTATATGAAACACAAAATAAGACTTATTTTCAATCTCATTAAAAATAAAATATAATAAAATAGAGTCTACTTTTAATTCACTTTTAACTCGTAATAAAAAGGTTTTTATTTTGTTTCATTTTGCTCTTTAAAAAAGATCACTTTTGACCTTTATAAAAAAATAAAAGAAGCAAAATAAGGATTTTTTTTTAATCTACCCCGAGGCCTAAAAAATATTAGAATCAATCCTGATTTTTCAGTGTTCTATTAAATATTAAATAAGCTCCAGAGCAGTATTTTGAATTTCGTACCGTACCGGTCGGTACGTTCCGTTCCGGTCGGAAACCGGTACCGGTACAGGTATGGTCGGTACCGGCCAAAAATACCGGTCGGTACCGGCCAATTTCGTTGGTACCGGCCGGTACCGGAAATTTTAAAAAATTAAGGAACTTTTTTGCAAAATTTTCAAAAATTTTCAAAATTTTCCTCCCTCCTTCCTACCTCACTATTCCCCTCCTTTTTTTTCAAAGTTTTTAAAGTAATAATAAATACTTTATTACTAATAATAATTACAAATTAAATAAAACTTACTAATAAATTATTTTTATTTTTATTACTAATAAATTATTTTTATTTTATTTTATTTTAATATTTTATACAATATTTATTAATAAATACTAATAAATTAGTTTAAAATAAATAATTTTAAAATTAT
>JAOTAX010000003.1:5174748-5187168 GCA_025629825.1 Erythroxylum guanchezii
GTTATTATTATTAATAATTATTGTTCTTCTTCTTATTATTTATTATTATAGATTTTAAACTTATTATTATTATTTTTTATTTTATTTTTTTACGAAATTAATTATTTAATTATTATTATTACTTTATTAATTTTATTATACGAAATTAATTATCTTTTTTTTTTTATTATTATTAATTTTATTATACAAATTTATTATCTTTTATTATTATTATTAATTTTATTATACAAATTTAATTATCTTATTATTATTAATAATAACAACAACAACAATATTATTGGTATTAATACAGAAACTCAAGTTACAAACCAAACATTATTTTTTGTACCCATTCCTATTCCCATTCCTATTCCCATTCCCTTCTACTATTATACCCATACCCATTCCCAAACTCGTGCTCAAACCAAACGTCCCCTAAGTATTCTTTATTTATTATATATGAATTTCCTATCTTCACTAACAAAAAATAGTGCGATCACATGGTTAAGTAATTATTATACATGAAAACTGAAACCTTCAATTATCTTCACGACAGTCGACGTGGCAATAACCAAAGCGGATTACAAAAGATCTCGTTAATTAATAGCTAAAACAGAGTGCAACTACTAACGTGACTGAGTAATTTTTATTTATTATATATGAATTTTCTATCTTCATGACAGCTGGCATTACAATAACCAAAAAGGATTAAGAAACCAAATTAATTAATAACTAAAACAGAGTGCAATTGTTCTGTATGAAAATGATTTAAAAAATCAAGCCAATAGACCAAAAACAAACTGCACACGGCTACCTCATTGTCATATGTGAACACTAAAATGTGCAATAATAACGTTTAAAAATAATAAATTTCTTGGTTGCTTGAACATATAGATAAATTTCTTTTTACCCTTGCTCCAGTTCGGGACTGCTCATTGTCATAGGCGAACACTTAAATGTGCATTTTATTTTATTTCTTCATGATAGCTGGCGTTGCAATAAATAACAAAAAATTGTATAAAAAACCAAGCCACTTAATGACCCAAGCAGAGTGCACATGGTTAACTGACTCATTGTCATAGGTGAACACTAAAATATGCAATAAAAACGAGTAAAAATAATAAATTTCTTGGTTGAATGTGTTAGACAGGTATGTGAATGGAAGAAGTTGCGGCTTTTCCAGAGAGTCTCCTGCCATTCTAAAATGTCGGCTTGAATACATAGACCTTTGGAGGACATCTTGGTGGAGGTTTGATTATATACTTTATTGAGATCTATCACCAATTATTTTTAAGTCAAATTCGTTATTTAATTTTAATTTATTAGTTCATGAAATATGTTATTTAAAATATATTATAAGAATATTATTAGTCGTTATTTAATTTTAATTTATTAGTTAATGAAATATGTTATTTAAAATATATTATTAAAATATTATTACATACTTTTGAAATTTAATTAATATACATTTGTTGTTGTAGTACATTTCTCTTTCTCAAGTTCTAAGGCGGCGATATTTTATTCTAATCATCTCACCTTTTCAGAATCATTTTTGAACAACTTATTTTTCAACTTAGCTACTTTTTTTTTTAAGAACTTCTTTTTCATAGATCTTTTGCTTATAATCAACCTCAAGAAACATATTTTTGGTCGTCAAATTCTCATTCGCATATTCTAATGATTTAATCTTACTCTTCATAGATGCATCATTGTTCTTGGACTTCTTAACATCTTTGAAATACTTCACTATTAACCTTTTATACTGATCAAACAATTTATGATATGCAATTTTCAATTCATCAACTTCAATATCATAATCAAAATAATATACCTTATCATCACCTGATTTATCTATAAGACAAACGTTGCTAACTTCCTTAGGCTCTTATTCTTCAAAGTTATCAAAATCCTCATCTGACCAAACTGAAGTTATAGCATGCTTTTTAGGTTTTTGGTTTTCTGTCTTGTCCTTTTGAAGAAGACATTTTGGTCTTGTGTGTTCAAGCTTCTTGCAGTGATAACATATTATTTGATTATTTTATGGATTGTTATTGTCGCTGTTGCCTTTAGATAAGAACCTAGTGCTTTCAGTTTTCTTGTTTCCTTTTATTTTCTTCATGAGCTTCTTTTTGTAGAAGCGGACATATTTTTTAACCATGAAGTTGAAGTCATTGTTTCCATCTATTTACAACTCAGTATTACTTTTATCATCATTTGATGAATTTGATTCGTCAACTACTTTTAGTGTCATTCCTCTTTTGTACGAGGATTCTTCATCTGACCTAAGCTCGACTTCATGAATCACTAAGTTTCCTCTTAACCAGTCAAGTGAAATTGTATCGAGATCTTTTGCGATTTTCAGAGTTGTCACTTTAGGTCTCAATTCCTTTGGTAATGATCTTAGAATTTTTGTTACCAGCTCGTCATTTGGTTATATTTTGCCGAAGTCTTTCAAGGTAGCGATGATGTTGTTGAAATGTCCGAAGAATTAGTGTATTGTTTCTCTCTGTTTCATGCAAATAGTCTCGTATTGATGCAATAAAAGACTTATTCTATGCTTCTTTATTGTATTCGTTTCTTCAAAAGTAACTTGAAGCTTATCCCACATTTCTTTTGTTGTAGAACAGTTGGATATCTTTTCGTACTCTTCTAGAGATAGTGCACAGATAAGATGATGTCTTGCTTTGGCATTCAGCTGTGCATTTCTTCTATCGGCATCAATCCAAACTTTTGCATTGTCAGTGGCGGGAGGTGTGGTTCTCGTGTTGATAACTTGCCAGATTTCAATATCCACCGATTAAAGATAGATAACCATTCTCTTTTTTCAATAGGAGTAGTTGTTTCTATTGAAGTAAAGAGGCTTTTAAGGCAAATTGTTTAAGTTGTTTGCCATGATCTATTATGTGCTGTAAAATATAATAAATGTGAAACCTCGCTCTGATACCAAATGATAAAACAAACACATGCAAGAGAGGGGTGAATTGTGTGTGACTTGAAAATTTTTCCAAATTACTTTCAATTCGTATAAAGACGGGGGGCTTGGTAAAATTTAAAATAATAGGAGCTTGTCAAACAATATTACCCTATTAAACGACATAAGCTTGCTAGACAATAAGAGCCTGCTAAATAATAGGAGTTTGCTAAACGATAAATTTTGCTAAAACAATTTAAATTGGAAGGCACCTGTTAAAACTGAAAAGAACCTTTTGCAAGTTGAAAACATAAAGAGTCTATTATAAAAGTGAAGGAGCATGTTAATAAAAAGAATAAATGAGAAAATTTAAAAGTTAAAGAGAGAGAGAAGAAACGCGCACTCTATTTATACTGGTTCTGCTTACAACTCAAGTCTACGTCCAGTTCCCAAATATCTAACTTGAGTATTTCATTATATGAATCCGAGTATTAAATTTGACGAGCCATTCAAAGCTCACAAATATATATTTTTTAAAGTTCTTCAACCTTTCACACTCGAAGTTTATAACAAACTTCTAAAAGCTCACAGGAAAATAAAATGTAAAATAAAAAATAAGTTTTCAAATAACAATATCTCTCTTGATAGAATGAGTTTAGTTTCTAAGATACAATAAGAATGATATGACTCTCAAGAATATAGATGATGCTCAAATGTTTCGAAAGTCTATGTATGCTTGTTACTTCACAAGTGTTATTGTTCTTCTTTAAATAGTAAATTTCTTCAACTACTCATTGCTTCATCTTAATTCTAAGTTGACTTTAGATTTTCAATATCATCTTTACCGAGCTAATTGTTGAAAAAGGTAAGATCCTCTTGAATGTTAACAAGGAAAGTTTACTAAGAAAGTTCCCGTAAGAAATAAAATAATTTTTCTTATGATTTTATTTCCTTTTAAAAAGTACAATTATCTATACAAGGAAATAAATTAAATTTAAAATTTGAAATATTATATGATTATTATCAAAATCATTAAATAATAAACCTTGAAGTAATAGTATTTAGTACTACAATAAACATGTAGTTGACAATATAACTTTTTTCTATATCGATAATCAATTGTAGTTCCAACGGTGGACGCAACCGTAAACCAAAGTTTGTTTCATTCATAGTTACGGTTTTATTATATGTCAAATTTAGCTTATTTTTGTTATTAAAAATTTTGTACTATTACAACTCCCATATCGTTAAATTTTTTCACGTAACAGCTAACAAATTAGACAGGCTTGAGATAATTTTCTTGCGTCAATTTGTTAAGGAAACAATAGAAACTTCATAGTAAAAATATTAGTTAATTTATGACCAAAATCGTACATCGACCAAAGTTAACGAAATGGACTTCTAAGGACTAAGTTAGAAACAACTTGAAAGGTGTAAATTCGTTGCTTAGCTACATGGCTATATGAGAACAAATACCTTCAAATTTCTGTCTTCACGATAACTGACGTCGCAATACATAAAAAGGAGCACAAAAATCATTTCAATTACTAAAAAAAAAATAGTACGACTACTTTTTGTTAAAATATTACTAATCATTTTTTAAAATAGTAAAATATGGTTAATTTGATTAATTATTAAAGAATAGAACATTCAAAATATTACTATATGGTAATATCCAAATCACCAAACCTACAATGAAACAAGAAGTTTGAGCTAGAGAGTGAACTACACCGTTTACAGATCGTCTAGCATAATTCAAAATTACATTCATCTCAATTAATAGAAACTTATAATCAAAAACTAGTATTCTAAATGAAGATACCTCAATATAATTGAGATCAATAATTGCCGGAACATAAAGTTGAGCGTCTGACTTGTAACAAGAATATTAAACGAACCCTCGTTCTTAATCCAGCTAAGCCGTATCGCAAAAATCTCTGCCGTTCTTAATTTGCTTTTGCATGGCTTCAACAAATCGCCATAACCAAAACGGATCACAAAAGATCTCGTTAATTAATAGCTAAAACAGAGTGCAACGACTGACGTGACTAAGTAATTTTTATTTATTATATATGAATTTTCTATCTTCGTGATAGCTGGCATTACAATAACAAAAAAGGATTAAAAAACCAAGTCACTTAATAACTAAAACAGGGTGCACATGGCTCAGAAATTGTTCTATATGAAAATTAATTGTGATAGTTGGCGTTGGAATAACAAAAAAATGATTTAAAAAATCAAGTCAATTAGACCAAAAACAAAGTGCACACGGCTAACTCATTGTCATATGTGAACACTAAAATGTGCAACAATAACGTTTTAAAATAATAAATTTCTTGGTTGCTTGAACATGTAGACAAAGGTTAGATTAGAGAGATATGTGAATGGAATAAGTTGCGGCTTTTCTAAAGAGTCTCCTGACATTCTAAAACGTGGGCTTGCATAAATAGACTCTTCAAGCGCTTCTTAGTGGAGGCTTGATTATACTTTTTATTGACATCTATCACCAATTATTTTAAAGTTAAAATCGTTATTTAATTTAATTTATTAGTTCATGAAATATGCTATTTAAAATATATCATTAAAATATCATTATATACTTTTGACATTTAAATAATATATATTAAAAAAATATTGAACATGAAAATTTCACAATAAAATTAACGGTTAAGTTTAACTAAATTTTATTATCTTTTAAATATTTTTATATTGGTTTTAAAATTATTATTATTTGTTTTGTATTAGTCTTTTCACCAGTTTTCTTTCTTCTTCCACTAATTTTTAAGAGTGTATAATTTAAAACTCTAATTTCCGCAAGTAATATGAGGTAAAGAAATTTCGACAACTCCATAACATAGTCACATGCATGAAGACCTTCGCTAGTTTAGTCGAATTATTTTACTCGACGCGTGAAAATTTTTAAAGTCTCGATCTTTGAGCACGAATAAAAAATTTTAGCACCCTTTTAATTAATCTGTGAAAGCTTTTAAGCAAACTGCCAAAACACAAGTCGTTGGTTATATTGTCTTATTATTAGGATTTGGGTGGATTGTCCTGTTGAAATTAAAACAAGAATTCAAGTACTTAACTAGCACCACATTAGTACGCATGTATTTGTTCTTAAATTTGAATAATTATTGAATTAACAATGTCAAAAAATAATTATTGAATTAACTAGCAAAGTTAACTCCACGTTACAATGATTTCACCATAAATAAATTACAAAACTAAATTGCAAACTAAGACAAATCAAATTGCAAAAGCATATGAAATTTAACAGTAAATATTGCACATTTCATTTGGTCTTCATTCTTGTAGACAGAACATGTTAATCAAAATTTAGCTATCATAAGAGCCTAGATCCAATTTACGATATCATCAGCTACGTTACTAACTTCCTTATTCCTATAGAGCCACTTGTTTTTTTCCCCCCTTTCATGTAGAATAAATAGTTGTTGTAAAGGCAATTTTGTAAATGGGGCATCTTGCAACCTCAGATAGGCAACAAGAATGATCCAATTTAGAGATAATTTCCAATCATAATTTAGGTGAACATCAAACAACAAATGTAAGGTACGCTCCAAACTACTTTAGAGTATCTGCTTTGAAAGAATAAGTATTCTCTATCTTTTTCCACTCTTTACACAACACATATATTAGGTTATAAGTTCCAAACCATATGTTTTTAGTACTAATCTTATTCTTTATAACCAATCAAATAAAGATAGAGGCTTTTTTTATTGAGGGACCTGATAAAATTATACCGTAAAAGGAAGAAACATTCTTCCAGCCAGCTTTCATTGATGATTTAGTGTTTATATTTATAGGAATAGAGTGGAAGTATCTGGAGAAGGTCTGAAAAATAAATAAATCTGTGATAATATCTTGTACTGAATATACATGGGCTTGGGTGTTTAGTGAACCGATGACCCATTAGGCCCATGTTCTAGATTTTTCTATCATCCTTTGAGTTTGCTGAAGTGTCTCTAGAGTCTTCTTGTGCGTCTGTCTCTTTTTCTTTTGTCTTCCTTAGAGTGTCTAGTCTTCTACGCGTCTTTCTCTTCTCCTCTATTTGCGCATTGCTCATCTATTCTTTATCACCTCCCCGTAAGCTGGAAGACATTCTGGATTCCAAGCTTAGCGAGAAGTGAGTTAAATTGAGGTGTGGGTAAGACTTTGGTAAAAATATCAGCAAGTTGTGAGTGAGAGGCAACCGGGAGAAGATGTAGAAGTCCGGATTGAATTTTTTCACGAACGAAGTGGCAGTCGATCTCGATGTACTTCGTTCGTTCATGAAAAACGGGGTTTTTCGCAAGATGGAGAGCGGATTGATTGTCACAGTAGAGGTAAGCTGGGGTTGCAGGATTAAAGCCGAAATCTTGCAACAAATAAAATAACCATTGAAGCTCACACGATGTGGTTGCTAGGGCTCGATACTTGGCCTCGGAGAAACTCCTGGAGACGATGGCCTGCTTCTTGGATTTCCAGGAGATGAGAGAGGAGCCCAAAAAAATGCAAAATTCGGTGACTGATTTCCTAGAGTCGGGACAGGTAGCCCAGTCCGAATCAGAAAATACCCACAACTGCATGGTTAAATCACGATGAAAAATGATACCTTGGCCGGGAGCTTTTTTAAGGTATCGTAAAATCCTCTGAGCTTCTTGTATATGCATTTGTGTATGTTTGTCCAGAAATTGTGAGAGTTGTTGAACAACAAAGCTAATGTTTGGTCGGGTTATGGTTAGGTACAAAAGCTTCCCAATGAGCCGGTGATAGCCAGTGATGGCTTTGTGGGGTTCTCCATCGACTGACAATTTTGTATGTGGAACCATCGGGGTAGAAAGGAGTTTGCAGTCCAAGAAGCCAGCTTCAATCAACAAGTCTAGGGTGTACTTCCTTTGGGTGAGATTGATGCTAAGAGATGATTTGGCTAGCTCCAAGCCGAGGAAGTACTCTACAACATCGAGGTCTTTGATCTGAAAGGTGAGATCTAGAAATTTTTTGGTATTGTTGATGAGAGTTAAATCTTTACAGGCTAATAGAACATCATCAACTTAAATCAGAAGTATGATTCAAATGTGATTTTCTGTTTTTATGAACATGGGGTAATCCGAGGCAGACTGCTGGAATCCATGTGAAAACAAAGCAGAGGTGAGTTTTTCATGCCACTGTCTACTAGCTTGTTTAAGCCCATATATACTTTTTTTTTTAACTTACAAACCAATGTTGTATCAGGTAAAGGAAGTCCTGGAGGAGGCCTCATGTAGACTTCTTCGTGCAGATTACCATGAAGGAAGGCGTAGTTAATGTCAAGTTGATGAAGCCATGAAGGTGCCAGTCTTGAGATGCAGTGAGAGCGAGTAGCACGTGAATGGTAGTATGCTTGACTATGGGAGAAAAAGTCTCGGTGTAATCCACACCAGCCTACTAAGTGAAGCCCTTTGCCACAAGTCTCCTTTTGCATCGATGAACTGAATCAGGATTGAATTTGTACCGATGGACCCATTTACAGTCGACTATTGACTTTCTAGGAGGTAAGTGGGTGAGCTCCCAAGTTTCATTTTGAATTAAGGCCTTTAATTCTGTATGCATTGCCTCTTGCCATTCAGTGGATTGCATAGCTTCATTATAGGTTGTAGGTTCTTTCAGGGCTGTAAGAGCTAGAGAAAAATGTTTATATGATGAGGATAGGTTATTGTAGGAAATGACTGAGGAAATTGAGTGAGGAGATGTGTAAGACAATGTAGGACAGATATAGTCATTTAAATAGGATGGTGCTTGAGTTTGTCTAGTGGAACGTTGAGGGTGAGGTGTAGGTTCAGATGAAGGAGATGGCTCAAAAGCAGATAGGGCTGGTGGGTCATCATAAATAGGGAAATCTTCAGTGGAAGATAGGATTGGGCTTGGTAGGGCAGGAATGTGGTAGGGAAGTTCTTGAAAAGGAAAAGAAGTTTCATAGAAAATGACATCCTTTGACAAAAAGAATTGTTTGGTGTCTACATCAAAAAGTTTATAGCCTTTTGTCCCTGTAGAAAAAAAAAAAAAAAAACAGTCTTTCTTGCCTTGGTGTCTAACTTCCCCCTGCTGGCTTCCTTAGTGAAAGCAAAGCAGAGACAACCGAGTACTTTTAAATGTGAGATTAGGATTGCTACTGAATAGAATTGAATAGGGAGATTTGTTTGATAAAAGAGGGGTAGGAATCCAATTAATAAGAAAAACTGCATGTAAAACACATTCTAACCAAAATTTGGTTGGAAGGTTGGCCTAAAATTTGAGAGCTTTTGCCATACTGAGAATGTGTTGGTGTTTTTGTTCAACCCTTCCATTCTATTGAGGTGTCTCAATACAGGTGGTTTCATGCAAAACACCATTCTTGGCAAAAAAATCAGTCATTGAAAATTCAATTTCTTGGTTACTTCTTATGCATTTTATATGTTTGGTGAACTGTCGTTCCATATTAGCAAAGAAATGCTCGATTATTCTTTAGTTTTTGACTTGTGTTTCATTAAATATACCCAGGTCATAAGGCTGTGATCATCAACAATGGTGAGGAAAAATCGATAGCCATGAATGGAAGGTGTGTGGTAAGGCCCCCAAATGTCAACATGTATAATGTCAAAGCAAGAGGAAACAATAGAAGAGCTCAAAGTAAAAGGTAACCTTTTTTGCTTTGAAAAATGACAAGTCTAACATTCAATAACATTCTGAAAAATAACAGAATTGTCTATGCTAGATAGCAATTTGAGTCTTACATTTGAAAGATGTCCTAGGCGTTTGTGCCAAAGATTGTGTGAATGATGTGTAACAAAGTATGCTTGTGACATAGTGGTGAGATAATAGAGTCCATTAAAACGCTTAGCAAAACCAATCATCTTCAAAGTGTTGAGTTCCTGAATAACACGTGAATGTTTGGTAAAAGTCAGTTGGCAATGTGAAAATGAAGTAAGTTGACTAATGGAAATTAGGCTGAAAGAAAAGAAAGGAACATAGAGAACATTGGTTAGAATAAGAGAAGAGACATGTACTGAGCCAATGTGTTTGACAAGTACATGTTGACCATTGGGGGGTTTTACTGTTAGATTCTAGGCTGTGGTATATTCAGTGAATAAATGCAGGCTGCAGACAATATAGTCTGTGGCACCGAAATCCAAAATCCAAGTAGAGGTCCATAAGGAAGATTCAATAGATAAAGATGTACCTTTGTGGTCTCTGGTAAGTGTGTTGACCTGAGGCATACTGACTGAGTTGTGTGAGACATCCTTGTCTTTGTTCAGTAAATCCTTCAACTGACAATATTCTTCTGGTGTTAGGTTGAAATGGGATGAAGATGCTTCTCTGTGTGTTTCTGCAGTGGCATTTCTGGCAGCTGTGGTAAATTCAAGGTGAGTTTCTGCATTATTGACATATTTAGATTTATGTTTGAAGCTGTCTCTTGACTGATAGTTATTCGATTTTCCATTGCCTAATGTAAAGTTGGGTGGAAACCCATGCTTTTTGTAACATTTGTCTTCTGTATGTCCCTTATAACCACAAAAGGTACATAGTGGTCTTTTGTTTGACTGAAAAGTTTTTCGGGTATCCGTTTTAGCAAGAAATGCTTGAGATTCATAATTGGGTAATTGTGATGCTGTGGAAAGAAGCTGTCGTTCATGTTGACCATGGAAAAAACCTTTTTGATGTCTGGTAATGGCTCGTTCGGCATGATTTGTGACCTAACAGTGGAATAGGATTCATTTAAACCTTTTAAGAAACGTATAACATAATCACTTTCTTGATAGGACCTGATGATGCTTAGCATATCACAATGGCATTGAGGGTGACATTTGCATTTAGGCAATGGTCTTAAATTATGAAATTCATCCCATAACATTTTTAAATGAGTGTAATAATTAGAAATAGATAGACTTCCCTGTCTGAAACCATAAATCTCTTCTTGCAGGTTTGAAATTTGGAAGGAATTAGCTTGGGAGAATCTGTCATGTAAGTCCTTCCACACATCAGCTGCTGAATCCAGCCAAATGATACTCTGGGCAATTGATTCATTTACTGAGCGCATCAACCAAGATAAAACCATGGCATTGCATCTTTCCCAATATACATAAGTAGGATCTTCTTTGTCTGGCATAACAATACTGCCATCTATGAATTTTAACTTATTTTTTGATAACAGGGCCATTCTCATTGACCTAGACCATGAATGATAGTTGGGTCTGATCAGAAGAGGAGAGACCAGAATAAGAGAAGGATTTTCATTAGGGTGAATGTAGTATGGCAAAGCTGGGTGATCTTTAGGTCTTTGCATTTGTGTTTGGTTGCCAGCTACACTGGCATAAGATGGTTCAGACATAACTATACAAAGTTTATGTCAGGTGAAATAGTGGTGTCGGCTGAGAAGAGGAAAAAGAAGATATGCTCTGATACCGTGATACAATTATACTGTAAAAGGAAGAAACATTCTTCCAGCCAGCTTTCACTGATGATTTAGTGTTTACATTTATAGGCATAGAGTGGAAGTATCCAGAGAAAGTCTGAAAAAAATAAATCTGTGATAATATCTTGTACTGAATATACATGCGCTTGGGTGTTTAGTGAACCGATGACCCATTAGGCCCATGTTCTAGATTTTTCTATCATCCTTTGAGTTTGCTGGAGTGTATCTAGAGTCTTCTTGTGCGTCTGTTACGTCTGTCTCTTTTTCTTCTGTCTTCCTTAGAGTGTCTAGAGTCTTCTGCGCATCTTTCTCTTCTCCTCTATCTGCGCGTTGCTCATCTATTCTTTATCAGGACCATTTCCAAAGAAGATTGGACCAAGTAACATTCCTTTCACCTTCTTGCAAAGCCTTGTGACAAGACTTGTTAGTAAAATTACCTTAGGCATCTGGACCAGGTTACTAAATCCATCGATAGCTATCACTAAAATGAGGGAGAAACTTCCCATTTCACTTGATTCATCAAGGAAGAAATATTTGGAGTTAAGAGGGATCCTCTTTATAATTCTAGATAATTCAGTCCTTTGTATTTGGGGATTATTGTAACATCTCACCCCCTACGGGAAGGGTAGAATGGTCATTTTGGCCTAGGATAAGATTGATTGGGATTAATTAGGACTGTTCATGCATACTAGAATTGGGACACAGTGAAATTTGTGCACATGCAAATACTTGTACATGCATACATGACATTCCCGATTTTTGTGCCTAATGCAATTTTATTGTGATTAACGTGGTTCTTGTGTTTGAAAAATTATTCTGAGTGAACCATTATGTGTTTTACATTTTAAGGGATTTTTAGGAATTTTTCTGGAATTTTTTCAGAGAAAATTCCCGGACCGGAAAAATCGCCAAGTGGCGAACCGGTTGATTTTCGGTAGCGAAAATTGCTATCCAATGGCACTATAATATTGGATATATTAATTTGGGATTTAAATTAGGGCCATTGGAGTTGATTGGATTAATTTTTGATTAGGCTTAATTGATTAAAGTTTATTAGTTAATTACTTGAACTTTGACTTTTCTTCTTTCATGTTATGTT
>JAOTAX010000003.1:5207858-5219799 GCA_025629825.1 Erythroxylum guanchezii
ACATATTGTTATATTAATCTGGGGATTTGTTTCTTTTGTTCATTGATGTTGGTTATGCTGTCCAAGTGGGAGAATGATAGAATTTTATCATAATTGTGGACTAACATAATAAACATAATTTCGTACAAACCCCGATTAATTAGATATCAATGGTAATTCTCTCTTTAACGTGTCATTGGGCCTGTGTTCATGGGCTCGCTATAATAGGTAGGCTTGACCCATGTATTATAAAACACAGGAGGCCCTACTGCTAGCCAACCTTTAAATACAGTCGCCCCATTGAAAACTGTATGTGCTTTTGCTGATTAAGGTTCGGAATAGCAGTAGTCAATCCCCAGCATCTCTATTACGTTGCTTCACAGAAAACCACAATAGACTTGATATTTCCTCAATTTCCAAGTATTTGTTCATATTATGTTTGAATATAGCATGTTGCAATTCTAGGGTTAATTATTTGTGTTGATTAATTATGCAATTAATCTCTAATCTTGAGTTAAAGTTTCTTTCACTATATTCTTAAATAAGAATAGTTGATCTTTACAAAATGTGTGTAGATTGATCTATGAAAAAGCCGTCATAAGCTTAAGGCGTAGGTGAGTTGATAAGGGACTCTTTTGGTTTAAGTGAGATCGCGGGTTCAAACCCACCCTCATGTATATAGCTGTTTAAAATTTGGAGCCAAAGCTTTGCCTTCCACAAAAAACTTATCTGATTCGAGCGGAAATTAGTCAGGGTCATATATGTGGGAACTTGATTTCGAGTGATGCCCTTTCCTCCTTAACGATGGCGCCATAATTGTTCAATTTTGTTCTTTAATGATGCCCTTTCCTCTGCTGTTTTCCTCTTTTTTTTGGCAATCCGTTGAAATGTGCTGTAGCTCGTAAATGTACAACTGGATTTAAAATTTCGGATTTAGGTATTCCAGAGAACATACGTTGAGTTTTATTTCAACTTTGTGCATTTAATTAAACCAAAGTATGTTGATGGATAACAGATAGATTGAACTATATGTATGTATCTATATATATTGCTTATATGGATTTCGTCTATGCTTAGTGACTGTGAGTGTTGCGAAGAAAAATTGTTTTCCCTTTCATAGAAATGTTTACCAGCAAAATAAGAAAAGATTCCTCGGATTGATTTCAGAAGTGTAATATCTGATGCAAGTCGATGTCAATTTTTTTTTTAAAAAAAAGAGAAATACTAGATTACCTTTCTTTTGTTGCTCAGACTAGTTATGTGAAAAGCTCTATTAGCTCAAGTGCAACCACGAGTCAATAAGTGAAAAGCATAAATTTGATGATAAGTTCCACTAAAACAAATAACATCTAAGAACAAGATTGAAGTGAAAAGAGCCTGCGGTCTCCAAAATTACTTTCCTTCAATCTCAAACCTCAGCTCTCTAAAACGCCAACTGCTGCTTGATCCTGATTTTTTTCCAACCACGAGTGTGAGCTCAACTGGTTACTTATGTGCATTGTAAATTGCATGTGGAGCACACACACGAAAAGAATTATTAAAAAAGCAATTGCGACAAGCTAGTTCATAACAGCTAAAGCATATAAATGTAATAAGCTGTCAAACATAAGCATATGAAACAACTTGATCGATATTTATAATAGTTTTAAGTCTGAACTAATATTAATAATGTCATTTTCAACTAAAAAATTATAATAACAAATTAGATGAAAACCATTTTTTTTATATGAAATTTGACACTCTTCATTTCTTATGTATAATTTATTTTTGTACCCTTTTATTTAAAACTTTATTACCAATTACACTTTATCCACGACCTCTATTATGGATATCACTATCATTATCATATTTGAGTATTATAAAACTTAGTTTTCAATTTTGACAGAATATCATATTTATAAATATTAATTTTAATATCATTTATAATAATTCAAGACTAAGAATTATCTTATTTCAAAATTTATAAATTTATAAATTAAAAATAGTTACTATTTTATAAATCTATAAACTTTTTTATCATTTAAAATATATAATTTAACATTATTAATATCACAAAATTTCCAAGCAGTTTTGACAAGGAAATGTGTACTTCTCATTGTAGTTAATGACAGTTGAACTTTGATACATCTAGATTTAACAAGGTCTTCTTAAGGGCAAATCTAGATATAGATATGAGATTCATAATTAAATACTCGAACTTGTTCCATAACTTAACATCATCCATTGTATAGAAAAGAATCAAGTTCTGATGTATCTTACCAGTGACTTCATTTGAGGTAAAAATCAATCTCGTATTCCCCAACTGAGAAGAGCACAAAAGAAAATCAGATTGTTTTGGAAAAAACAAGGTGCATATGAGGAATGATTAAGATATTACTTTGTAAATGAAGAGAGGCTTTTGGCAAGAAGATTTACTTTGTCAATCTTGGTGTCATTCTAGTGGCAGTTGAGTGTCATTCTGAAGCAGAAAAATCCCACATTTTTTCACAGTACATTGGCTTAAGAAGCAAAGAAAGGTCTCAACATGAAACTCAAATGAAACCTTAAGACCAGAATATTTTCTGAACCATTCTATTTCATCATCGGAGTCTGCTTCAAATGTTTCTCTGCAGGGATCATACCATGTCAACACATGGTCGGATTTAGCTAAATTAAGGTGACCAAAGTTCCTTTCCCATTCAAAGACCACACTGCTGGTTTCACCTTTAATGGCTTTAATGCAGCATTTGCAACCAAAACTGAGTATCGTCGGAGAAGCAGCTTCGTTGATTTTTTTCCGGAGCGTTGAGCACGCTTCTGGTCCAAATATCATACAAAAGACAATACCATTGAACTTAGTCCAATCTGATGGCCACAGCATGGTTACCGAAGATCCGACATTGGTTTGATTGTACGATAGTGGTGGCATTTCGTTTCCTGGGAAAAGAAACTGAACCGGATATCCTTCCTCACGAGACTGCACCACAAAAAACAGAAGAACAAAAATCTAGGAAGGAGAAAAAGAAAGCAAGACAGTATACAGAACTAGTATTGATAACCTGTTTATACCTTCCTTGCCATATGCTGAATAATTGATTGAGCATTTTCCATGATTTCTGTGCGTGCCTTTTGATCCAATTGTCTACAATTTTCAAGATTGAGGTACTTGAAATTGTTGCTACTGAACAAGCTTTCCAGTGATGTGCAGTTATCTGCATCCAGTAGTTCTAGAGATGGAGGAAGCTCTGGTAAGGTTTTAAGCCTCTTGCATTTGCTCAGGTCTATGAGCTGCAGCTGTACGAGGAGTTTAATGCTTGAAGGCAAGCTCTCAAAATCCATCCTTTTTAGAATTAGATGCTTTAGGGAGAGTAAGCCGCCTAGGTCATCAGGGATTTTGCTGGAAAGGACGACACTGGGTTCTTTTGGGAGCAAAGCCTTAGTTTTGTTACCACCAAGAATACAAGGGATTCCTGAAAGCAGTCCCTTAGTTTTGCTTTCGTCAGGTGTTTCTGGTGGCGTCCCCTTAGTTGCTTTAATACTGCCAAGTACAGGTATTTCCTTACATTTACTTTCGCTGATGACACTTGGGAATTCTGGTAAAAACCCTTTAATTTTTGTGACATTAGATATGCCAGATGCTAGGCCTTTTGTTTTGGTGGCAAGCTCCTCTTTGGTTTTTCTGGCTTCATGCAACTGAAGGCTTGCAAAATTGTAGAGATTGCTTGGAATGCTCTTAAGATTCTTCTGTCCTTGGACTGAAAATTTTTTAAGTGAAGCTGAACCACTTGCATGCATTTCTTTCAAAGATTCCAAACTAAACATGTTGTCTGCAAGAGGTGATAGCTTCCTGCAGTTACCAATGTCCAGTTTAACAAGTCTTGTAAGAAACTTGATTGAAGAGGGCAGTTCTTTTATTGCGGTAGCGCTTAGATATAACTCTTCTATACTCTTTGAGGTGACTGGAAACTGGGTGATTTTTGAGCAGCCATTGAGATGAAGAACTCGAAGACATTGCAAATGTTGAACTGATGGGTGGAGTTCCTTAATTGCAGTCCAACTTAAATCCAATTCTTCCATCAGTCCTGAAATTTCTGGACAATCTCTGATATTAAAACAATATGATAGATCAAGAAATTTAAGGTATTTCGAATCAATTCTTTTTGGAAAACTCCTAAGTTCTTCACACCCACTCAGATCCAGGTGTTTCAACATTTTGAGACATTGAATAGATTGATCAAGATCTATTAAACGGATACAGCCCTGAAGAACCAAACTCTCGAGATTGATTGCTTTGGACAGTCTTGAAATTTTGTACAGATATTCCGAGTGTCTGAGGTCAAGCCACTTCAAGTTTGGTAAATCCTGTTTAGATATAGATGAAGATTTAGCATACTGAACTCTAGAATCTCTTCAAAGATGGAAATTTGGATAAAGGAAAATGAAGCAAAAAGATATGTCAAGCTCTAAGAACACCTGTTTTCCTAGCGCAAGTTCCCGAACTTTGCTGTATGGTAGGCTTAATTCAACCAGGTTTTCAGCACCATAGTTCTTTGGCAAGTGCTTGAGAGGATATCCATACCAATGGAGGTAGCTCAGCTTTCCAGGAAGTGACAATTGGTCACCAGGGAGGTTGACTTTACTATTGCAACCCATAGAGGAACTAGGAACATAGAATTTGAGCAACCTGAGATGATCCATTCTTTTGAATGGATCAGATTTTAATTTTAGCTCTTTAGGTTGAGATATGTCCAAAACGATGCCTTCGACTGCTTCATTTCCCTGTTGATCGAGTATGGAAAGATTAGTTTGCTAGACATAGAACATGACAGAGAGAAGGAAAAAGAAAAACCCGTAAGGTTGTTAGAACTATGTCTTTGGTTTTCACCTCCTCTTCTTTCAGTGCATCACAAACTTCCTCGTAGGTCCACAACCTGCTGCGCTTTCCAGACTCAGCTTCACGAACGATGCTCAATCCCATTTCTTGTACTAAATCATGCATTTCTATTTTGTTGATGGATATGTTTACGAGAGACTTATCACGAAGCACACCTATATTATAATGCACGGAGCAATAAGAACCCTCCAAGATTTCAGTCACATAATCTCGGTCCTCTCCTTTGAAGAAACAAGCAATATCAAGAAATATTCCCTTCTGATCACTGGTTAGACCTTCATAGCTTATTCTTGTGATATTTTGAATTCGAGGGTCAGAATCTAGTTTCTCTAATTTACTCTGCCATTCTTCCTTAGTTAACTTTAACAATGTAGAACCATGAATTTTGAGAGCCAATGGGTTGCTCTTGGTATAATTTATCACCCTCGTTGCCATCTCCAAGTAATCACTTGGAGGATAACTTGACTTAAAGGCACTCCAACTAAACAGTTCAAGAGCTTCATGGAATTCCAGCCTTGGCACCTCATAAATGTCATCGGTTACACTCTTTAGTACTCTTCTGTCCCTACTAGTGATGATAATTCTACTCCCACGTCCAAATAAATCATTTTGTTCACCTAGTAAATTCTGCAATCGCACCGATTCATCGACATCATCAAGAACTAGAAGAACCTTTTTACGACGTAGTCGATCTTTTATAAATGCTTGCTCTAAATTTGGGGTGTTCAGGTTCAGATTCTTCTCCTCCAATATGCTTGAGATTGCTTTGTTTCTTAGGTCTGATTCGTTACGTCTTTTCAGTTCACCACTAACATTAGGTAGAAAATGGAATCCTTCGAAATGCATATAGATTTGATTGAACACTGCTCCTGCAATAGCTGTCTTCCCGGACCCTCCCATGCCCCATATTCCTACAATGCCAACACTTTGAGAGTCATTCATGCTCAAGATTGATCGAACTTCCTTTATTCGTGAATCAATCCCGACAAGATTGGAGCATTCTATTGGCGACATTCGATTCAATTTCTTCAGAATATCTCCCACGAGTTGGTCAATTAGTTTGGACTCGTCCCTATCAAATGTGAGAAATATATAGTTATAAGTGTCAAAACTATTAATGTATTGTTGAGCATATTTATTGAGAATTTTGTATGCTGTTTTCTACCATAAGGAACTAAGTTACCCGATGGAGTTGGAGCTCCTTCCAGATAGATCCGCTGCTTCCTTTAAAGCATCTCTCCATATATGGATCTTGTCATCATCGTAACGTTTTTTCAGTTTATCGAATGCTTTCTCATAGCTGTCCCTTTGGTGTCGTACATTTGATGCGGAAACTTTGTAGAACACAGGTATAGCAATCTGTCCATTGTTTTTCTTACATTCCATGATCTTCACAAGCTCATCCAAGCACCATCTTGAGTCAGCATAGTTTTCTGAGAAAATAATGACAGAAACCTTGGATTCTTCGATTGCTTTCAGAAGTGAGGGCGCAATCGCTTCGCCTCTATCGAGTCCATCATCATCCCTGAATGTTTGGATCTTTGCCTTTTCTAAAGCAGCGTAGAGATGACTGGTAAGACTTTTGCGAGTATCCTGACCTCTGAAACTAAGGAAGACGTCATGTTTTTCCTGATGAGTTGGGGAATAAGGTAAAGAAACAGGTCCCGCCATAGAAGAAGAAGAAGAAAATTGGTAAGGTTTGCGACTGACTACGGAACTATCGATGTTGGATGGTGCAATAGGAGACTGACTTGAAGAATGCAAAAGGGTGTTTGATACGGACAACGTTCTTTCTCGTACTCCTATGACTTTCACGTGCTCTTGAATCTTGGTACGATGATGACTTGAGTAATTAAATTGGCTGGAAAAAACAAATGCCAAGTTGGTGCACTGAATGCGCTTGGCTGTCTGGCACGGGGACAATATGTTGTTTCTTTAATAAAAAGAAATTGTCAAGTGGGGTGGGGTTAAGTGTTTTTTTGTAAACTAAACATATTATATTCATAACTTTTCTTTTTTTTATAAACTAAACATTTAATATGTATGTCCACTTGATATCGTTTTGGAGACTGGAGATCTGCATAATTTCCTTCTGATCTTACCAATAATACAGATTATGATTAACTTCTAAATATTAACTTCTGAAATTACAAAATTATAATAGAATAAGAGAAAGCTAATTATTTTGATTGATGAGTGCTTCCAAAGCTTTAGATGTATATAGGTTATTGTTAGTTTTAATAAATAAATCACATTTTGTAGTATTGTTATTAAGATTAGTATAATAAAGGTTTTTATAATCAAACCACAAAAATTTTAGTTTCTTAATTGTTTTACTTTTAATATTGTTTTACTCAATTTAATAATTTCGTAAAACCAGTTAATCATTCTGCGATATTTATGTCTTTACAATCTCATTGTTTCTAACCATTGAAAAAGAATAAAAAGTCACTTCTATCATTTTATGATTATATTTTACTTATTGACTTCTTTGTGGGGCAACACTTGTTTGGATCATCAGAATAGGTTCGGATGTAGTTGATGGTCCGGGTTGATCCTCGTTGAGTTTGGTGTAGATGAATTCATAATATTATCTTATTATTGTATAATATAATTGTTTATTTTATTATCTTCTCAATATTCTAATCTTTATTTTTCTTTTTTTTTCTTAAAATGGACCTTATGATCTCACAATAACTCTAATTCAATATTAAAAATCATGTTAAACAATAACTGCATTTTATCTAATAATAATTATTAATTTGACTTAATTTAATTAGATTCGTTAGTGAGTGTCGGCAAAGTCTAATTAATCAAAATTTGTTATCGAGTTAAAGTTTATAATTTACTATATTTAACATTATTAATATCACAAAATTTCCAGGCAGTTTTCACAAGGAAATGTGTACTTCTCATTGTAAGTTAATGACAGTTGAACTTTGATACATTTGGATGTGAAGGAAATCACAATTTTCTCTATAAACCTTCACACAAACTCATCAATCAAAAACACAATTGGGGTGTTTTGGGACAAGAGTGTACGTGTGTGAGAAGTGAAGAAGTGGTTCTGAAGAATTCGAGGAAAGAAGAGAATAGAAATGCTATCTGACTAAAGGGTTAAAAACCGTAGAGCATAAGAGGAAGTGCTTTAGTCATGCACGTGGGTTGCACATGGACGATAATCACGTGAGCAGCACAAAGCTTAATAAACAAAGCATGGGTTGTTAGGTGTGAATAAAAAGGCAGAAACATACATCCTCTACTCTGATATATAAATATACAAATCCACAGCCACATAAAAAAAACACAATGAGCTCATACATGCATACAATCTTCTGATTCAGAGAGAGTGCTAGAGTATTATACTAAGGGTATTAGGGAGATTGTGAGGGAACTCTTGCATGTGTTCAGAAAACACGCAATCTCTTATATTCTTCTTTTCTTGAAGCTAGTGAAAACCTCTGTGTGAGATTGACCCTTACACGTAGATAGTTTTGTGCTGTCGAATCAAGTAAAAATCTTGTGTATTCTTTACATTTCTGCAACTCTTCATTTCTGCAAAAACAAATTTAAGCATCAACCATCATCAGTCTTGTAATAAAACAACAGAAAGCCATACAAAGATCTTAACAGATTGGTATTAGAGTATCTAGGTCTCTGTCCACATTCCTATTGACAAGTCAAGAATCATCAAAAAGGAAGCTCAAGAACAGGAACAAGTCTTTACAAAGAACCTACAAAATGGTGGGAAAAAAGATGGAAGTGTTCACTGGAAAGAAGAACTTTGCAATATGGAAATTACAGATGCAAGCCCTGCTTGAATCCTACGAATGTTTTGGGGCTATAGATGCTACCTAGGATGATGAGACAGATCTTGTGAAGAATCTGAAGAAAGCAAGATTGGTACATTGCAAGTTAATGTTGCAACTTTCACCGATTGTCATCAGAAAAGTGAAAGATTGCAACACTGCAAAGTTATTATGGGAAAAATTGGATGAGATTTACACTAAACGTTGCCTACCAAACAAAATGACCCTGCTGCATAATCTTGCAAATTTTAGAATGAATACAACAGTAACCCTTGAAGACAACCTAGATTATTTCTTTAAATTAATTTAGGATCTTGAAGCAACAAGGGAGAAAATTTCAGGAGAACACCAAGCAGTGGTGATTCTAAAGTCACTTCCACGGGAATACGATGGATTCAGGAAGGTGGTCAAGCATGCTAGTGTTGATGCTCTAACAGTGAAAAGGGTTTATGATTCTTTGATGGAGGAAGTGATAGGCAACAATCACTTTAAAAGAGAACCAGAGGTGATGTTCTTAGCAATAGATTCGAGAGCAAATCTGCACAAAATGGTTCAAAGAAAGGTGGTGGACAAAAAGCTAAGGGACAGGGCAAACAAAAGAAGAATGATGATGACAAGAAAAAGAACAAAGACAAAGGTAAAAAATGCTATTATTGTGATAAAGAAGGACACTTTGTCAGGGATTACAGAAAGAAGAAGGGCAAAGACACAGAAAGGTGATGCTAGAAATGTTGAGAAGTTTGAAGAATCCAGTAGAGATGAGATACTTGCCATGACAACTGAAAGAGAGGAGTTGTCAACAGAATGGATTCTGGACTCAAGCTGCATAATGCATGTAACTCCCCATAGGGATTGATTCTCAGTTCTCTTCTTTTGAGAACTTGTCAGCCAAAGTAAGAATGACAAATGTAGGGAAGCAAGATATCAAAGGCATTGGCAATGTTTCCATCAAGATGCATGATGGAAAGAGGAGAATATTAAGCAATGTGGGATATATCCCTGGAGTTAAGAAGAAATCTTCTATCGAAAAGTATCTTTGACAAACAAGGATACAAGATAAGGTCCAAGGATGGTTTGAGAGAAATTATCAAGGATGATAAGGTGGTCATAAGGCAATTGAAGGGGGAGGGGGGATTATATTATGTTGTAGGCACTACAGAGATTAATCTAACAATACAGGAAAAGGAGCTGAATTTAACTATTCTGTGGCATGTAAGACTAGGACATGCAGGAAATAAAAGCCTCAAACACCTAGAGCAACGGGGACTGCTACCAAACACAACTGTGAAGAAGATTGAGTTCTGTGAGGGATGTATTCTAGGGAAACATCACAGAACCCCTTTTCCCAAGGATTGTAAGAAGAGCCACCAGAAGCATGGAATATGCTCATAGTGACCTATGGGGCCCAGCTCAAACTCAAACTTTAGGAGGTAAGAGGTATTTCATGTCTGTTATTGATGACAGGTCTAGGAAATGTTGGATATGTCTCTTGAAGACTAAGGATGAAGCACTAGAGGCATTTATGAAATGGCATGCTCTGATGGAGAATCAAACAGAAAAGAAGTTGAAGTGCCTAAGAACAGACAATGGGTTGGAGTTCTGCAACAAAAAGTTTGATGACTACTGTGAAAGGAAGGGAATTCAAAGACACATAACTGTCAAGGCTACACCTCAACAGAATGGAATAGCAAAAAGACTTAACAGAACCCTACTTGAGAAGACAAGATGTATGATGTTGTTCTCAGGCCTGTTTCAAGCACTATGGGGGGAAGCTATCAAAACCACAACATACCTAATAAATAGACTACCAACATCTGCAAATGAGTATAAAACTCCTGAAGAGGTATGGAGTGGTTTTAAACCTATTTTGACTTATTTGAAACCTTTTAGATGCAGTGTTTACATTCATCAAGCAAAAGGGGAGTTTGAACCTAGAGCAGTCAAAGGGGTGTTTCTAGGATATCCTGAAGGATCTAAAGGGCTCAAAGTCCTAATTCTGCAGTTAGGAGCTTACAAGACTCAAATAAGCAAAGATGCAATATTAAAAAAAAACTGAATTCACATTATTGAAGCAGAAAAATGGAGGAATGGATGTCCAAGAAAAGGTCCTATAGTAGTTGAGATCAAACACCAGTTTGAACGCTTTCTATATCCCACCCTCCAAATATGAAAGAGATGAAACTGAAGCAGCTGCTGAATAGACAACACCAGCAGGAGAAGAAACTATGGATACAAATCCTAACTCTCAGGAGGGAATAGAACAGGAAGAGGAAGCTACAGAAGTTCATCAAACTCACTTGCAGGACTATCAACTAGTCAGAGACAGGGAACCAAGGCAGAGAATACCAAATAGAAGGTATATTGAGACTGACCTAATTGAATATGCTTGTTTGGTTGCAGAACTAGTCGAGTCAGGAGCACCAGAAACCTATGAGGAAGCGATGAAAAAGGGCTGCTGCAGAACAGTTGAAGAAAGCTTGCCTAAGTGAATATACTTCTCTAATGAAGAATGAGACTTGGAAGCTAGTTCCTAAGCCACCAAATGCTAAGTTGATTGAATGTAAATGGATATTCAAGCTGAAGGATGGAGTAACAGAAGCTGATCCAAAGACCTATAAGGCCAGACTAGTAGCAAAAGGCTTCAAGCAAAGAGAGGGAGTAGATTACAAGAAAATCTTCTCTCCAGTGGTTAAGTTCAAAACAGTAAGAATAATTTTGACCCTAGCTACTTTGAATAAATGAGAGATACACCAGATGGATGTAAAGACAACATTTCTATATAGAAGGCTAGAAGAAACCATCTACATGAAGCAGCCCACAGGCTTCATAGATAAGAAGAATCCTGATCATGTTTGCTTGCTAGAAAAATCACTATATGGCTTAAAGTAAGCTCCTAGGCAATGAAACAAGAAGTTCCATGAGGTGGTGACAGAAATGAAGTTTAAGAGAAGTGCCTGATAATTTGCATTTTTGTCATGTTAATTCTTTGTGTTTTATGTTCTTTTGGTAGGCTTTTGTGATGCTTTGCTTGTGTTTCTTTGGTAATTTGTGTCTTTGTTTATTTTAGGTGTCAAAAAACAAAGTGATACAATTTGAAGTGAAAGCTAGAGATATTTTAATTATCCAATCAATTGGCTACAGCTATAGGTGCGGCGCAAATTAGAAGAGCAAATTAAATAAAGACTTGGGAGGAGAGCAAATTAGAGCAGCCAGGCGTTGTTTTAAGAGCAGCAGATTAAATGAATTAAATGGACAAGCAGGTGGGCTTCACGCAAAACAT
>JAOTAX010000003.1:5244491-5278817 GCA_025629825.1 Erythroxylum guanchezii
ATTTTCATGCAAACACAAAGACCTACGTAAAAACCTAAACCTAGCGCTTGCCCCATATATAAGGTGTTGTTCTGCCTGGATTGAGGTACGAGATCATAACCCTAGTTTTCTATACTCACAGCGATCCTATCCTCACCAAAAGACTAACTTGAGCGTCGGAGGGGCTTGCCGGATACCAACCCCCGACGTGCCTTTATTGTTTTGCGGGTGTTTCATAGCTGATACAAGTTATCCTCATGGGTCCCAACAACAATACGCAGCTTCGCCAAAATCAGGCTGAACCACCTTCTAATCTTACCATTAAATACAGATTAAGATTAACTTCTAAATATTAACTTCTGAAGTTATAAAATTATAATGGAATATGATAAAGCTAATTATTTTAATTGATGCGCGCTTATGAAGCTTTACCTGTGATAAGGTTATTGAGTTTTAATAAATAAATCATATTTTGTCGTATTGTTATTAAGATCAGTATAATAAGGTTTTCATAATCAAACCACATAAATTTTAGCTTCTTACTTTTGTTACTTTGTATATTGTTTTGCTCAATGTAGTTATTTTGTAAAACCAGTTAACGATTCTAAGATGTTTGTCTTTACAATGTCATTTTTTTAAACGAATAAAAATCATGTATCATTTTATTATTATTTTTTACTTATTATTGCCCGGCTTATATTTTGATATTCATAATATTATCTTATTATTGTATAATACAATTTTTATTATATTAAAGTATCTTCTCAAATACACTTCAAATTTTTGTATAAACCACGAAATCTCTCCTAATATGAACCATTTAAGTTCTAGCTCATGCTTTTTGTTTATGAAACAATTCAAATCTTTTCTTATGTAATTAAAAGAAAACAATTGTCACTTAAAAAAGATAGATCAAATCCAATACATATTTCCATTCATCTGCTCTAAATTAACAATAAATAAACAACACAGCCAAATCTGCAAATACAAATCAGGAGAATAATGTTTTCACTTCCAAAACAGCTATAAAAATCGGGAAAAGAACTACAAAATCTTCAAACATCTCCAAAAGCCCATGGTAGGTTTTTGAAGAGTTTGTAACTGAAGCCTAAAGTTAATGTAATAGCCAAAACTCGCATCTTATTTCACTTGAAAAATTTAGCTTTCATGCCTTTGGCAGATTTATCATCAGAATTGCTCCTTTGGTTGCCTGATTTTATTACATTTGAAGGATCAAAAGCCTTGCGGATGCTAAAAGCAGCGAAGGCAGTACCCAACACGTGCCCTGCGGCGCCAAACCCTTCTCTGGTTGCTTCTGCTGCTTCTTCTCCATATCTACAAATAATAGGAGATGCTCAAAAGTACTTCCTCTTTCGTTTAATCAAAAAAAAGGAATTAAAAACGACGCACAAACAAATAATAGTGAAAATTTTTGACATGCAACACAAACTTACCTTTGGTTTACGAGACCAGTTGTTACATTGGATGATTTTGACAGGACATTCTTTCCAACTTCTTCTACAGCGTCACACACCTTATCTAATTGCAAGAATAAGGAAATGAAACAAGTAATTACACAACAGCTACCTAAAATATGCGTAAGGACTAAAGAATAACTTGGATTCAAAAAACCAAATGGAATAATTATCATATTAAGTGACCGTTTCACCGTAATAACTTAAGCTGTTATATAAGACCAACTTAATTGGTTTTATATATTCACTATCATACCCCTCAAGTGAAAGCCCTTTAGACTTGAAACTTGCAAAAGCTCACTCTACTTTGTGCTGAATAATAAGTTGGTGTTAAGATTTGAACTCAGAACCACTTGGATATAAAGGCTCTAATACCATATTAAGTAACCATTTTATCATAATAGCTTAAGTTGTTATATAAGGTCAACTTAATTAGTTTTATATATTCACAAACATATCATAATAGACTTACTGAGTCCTTCAAAGGATGCATAGATGAATTGTCCTGTAGAGAAATTAAGGAATTTCTTGGCCACTTTTGTGTCGAGAACTTTACTGTTAAACGTTGAAGTTGCAGTCACCACACCTGAGAGAAGCCCAGTAACTACCTTCTCTGTTGTTCTTGTCATCCTCTTGACCCTGCAATTCCATTCATAACAAACACTAGAGATTAGTTATTTGAATATTTATGTATTTAACCAATTAACATGGCATTTTAAATTGCAGTTCACATCGTAATTGCAACAAATGTGGTCTATGCAATAAATATAGAACTAGTTTTGAGGAGTAAAAAAATGAAGAATGTGAATATTTATGAATATGATTAAAATTATAACTATCTGTTTTAGACTAAGTCAAAGCTGTTAATCCTATATGAAAAGATCACGGAGAAGATTATGAGTTAGTTAGCAAATAACTGTTGGTGGAGATTTTTAGCTGATTTATTTCCTAAATTTTCTATTAAGTTGTTAGCTAGTAATGTTTGGTTTGTAAGCCTTTATAAGGCCAAGTTCTATTTTTCAATAGAGATAACGAAGCATTCACAAATCGTCTTAGCTTTCTTGCTCTACTAAACGCCTACATTGTGGTATCAGAGACAGGTTATAACCTAGGCTTCTAATTCTTACTATTCAACAAGATGGCTTCGAGCAATTCAATAGCAGTAGTTAGTGTCTCCCAGCCACAAATCCCTATCTTCAAAGGTGACTCCTATGAATTTTGGAGCATTAAAATGAAAACACTGGGATTTTGTGGAGAAGGAGGTTGAAGAATCATCTTTAGAGGAGACAACAACAAAAGATAATTAGAAGAAGGATGCAAAGGCTTTGTTCTTTATTCAACAGGCAATTGATGACACAATTTTTTCCAGAATTGCGGCAGCAACCACAGCAAAGGAAACATGGACAACTCCCAAAATAGAATATCAAGGCTCATCTAAGGTGATAACAGTAAAGTTACATTTTCTTAGAAGGGATCTTGAGACAGTAAGCTTGAAAAACTCAAAGTCTATACAAGAGTATCTTGCAAGGATCTCATCTATTGTCAGTCAAATGAGATCATATGGTGAACAAGTGGCAGATAGCAATGTTGTTGCCAAAATATTGAGAAGTTTGGTGCCTAAATTCAACCATGTAGTAGAAGTTATGGAGGAATCAATGGATCTCTCCACATTTTCAGTAGATGAGCTCATAGGGTCCTTGCAAACGCATGAGGCAAGGATCAATAGAAGCACTGCCAAAGAAGAGGAGCAGGCTTTTCAAACTCAGGAGGAGTCTGCAAGATTCCCACTAAGACGTGATAGAGGAAAAGGAACATTTAGAGGAAGAGGACGCGGTCGAACAAGTGGTGTGCAGTGCATACTACAAGAAATTTGGGCATCATGTAGATGATTATTGGAGCAAGGATAAGTAGGCACAGTATATTGAAGAGGAAGAAGATTATATTTTCATGACTTATGTAAGTCCTCAAGAAATTTCAAAAGAAACTTAGTATCTTGATAGTGCATGCTCAAATCACTTGACAGGGGATAAATCAAAGCTCAAAGAACTAAATGAATCTCAGAAATCCCACGTCAATTTGGGAGATAACAAACAGGTCCAAATTGAAGGAAAAGGCACTGTTGCCATCAATATTCAAGGAAAAGAGAAAATGATACAAAATGTTCACTATGCTCCAAGGTTAGCTCACAATTTAATTAGTGTGGGACAACTAGTAGACTCTAGTTTTTCTATTGTGTTTGAGAAAAATGCTTACACTGTTAAGAAACACACAGGTGAAGCACTGCTGCAGTTCAAGATGTGAGAACAAGATATTCCCTCTAAACTTTTTTGTGTAAGGAAACATATGTAATGATTAGTTATAAGCAGAATGACTCTAAAATCTGGCATTTGTGTTATGATCATCTAAACATCAAAGGTCTATAACTCCTTACAAGTAAAGAAATGGTAAAGGGTCTACATGCAATCAAAGCGTTGGAGCATATGTGCGAAGGATGTGCACTAGGGAAGCAGACAAGGAAGTCCTTTCCTGTAGGATAATCGAAGAGAGCAGCAAAGAAACTAGAATTGGTATATGCTGACATCTATGGACCTATGAAGACAAATTCACATGCTGGTAGTAAGTTTGCTCTTCATTGATGATTTGTCAAGAATGTGCTGGGTTTATTTTTTCACATACAAATCTGAAGCATTTGAGTGTTTTAAGAAGTGCAAAACACTCACAGAAAAGCAAAGCAATGAAAAGCTCAAGACATTAAGGATTGACAACGGAGGAGAATTTTGTTCCACATAGTTCAACAGTTTTTGTGAAGAACAAGGGATTAGAAGGGATCTTACTGCTCCTTATATGCCAGAGCAAAATGGCATAGCTATAGGACTGTGGTTGAAATGGCTAGGTCTATGATCAAAGCAAAAAATATTATAGATAACTACTGGGTAGAGTTAGTCGCTACTGCAGTATACTTGCTCAACCTTTCTCCTACATAAGCTGTATGGAACAAGACACCATTTGAAGCCTGGTATAATTTTAAGCCTTCAGTTGGTCGTCTTCGAATTTTTGGTTGATTATGCTATGCTTTGGTAAATTCTCATAGGCATAAACTTGAATCAAAGACAAAGAAATACATCTTTGTTGGCTATAGCTCCAATTCAAAGGCATATAGACTATTTGATCCAGAAAAGAAGAAAATAATGGTGAGTAAGAATGTGCAATGAAAAGTTGAAATAGGAGGAAGCAGATAATAAGGAAATCCCAGTTTGGGGTGCATCTTAAGAGGATCAGACTGTTAATGAAGAAATCGAAGGTGATCTAGAAGTCAATGATGGATCCCAATCTCCACAGAATGATACATCATAGAGAGAGGAAGAGGCACCTCATGTGGGTAGAAGTCAGTATGACTTCATTCCTAAGAAGAAGTATGAGATTGAAGGACATGATGATAGCTTCACCTTTGCAATGTTTGTAGAAGAGCCAATATGTGTAGAAGCTACATTGGAGAGTGAAGTTTGGAAAAAAGTAATGAAAGAGAAGCTGATGGCAATTGAAAGAAACCAGACCTAGAAATTAACAGAGTTACCTGAAGGAAAGAAGGCAATCAACTTGAAGTGGATATTCAAGACAAAGTACCATTCTGATGGCAGTATGCAAAAGCACAAAGCTAGATTAGTAGCTTGAGGATACATGCAAGAGTAAGGAATAGATTTTAACAAGTCATTCTCACTTGTAGCAATGTTTGAAACAGTAAGGTTGATTCTTGTATTAGCCGCACAATCACAATGGACTATTTTTCAGTTTAATGTCAATTCTGTATTTCTTGATGGTGATTTGAAAGAAGTGTATGTGGGGTAGGCTGAAGGTTTTGTGATTACAAGAGAAGAGGGCAAAGTTTACAAATTAAACAAAGCATTATATGCTTTAAAACAGGCTCCTCAGGCATGGTATAGCAAGATTGATGAATTCTTTCATCTAAATGCATTTCAAAGAAGTTTGAATGAGCCAACCTTATATGAAAAAAGGCAAGGGATTGAAGATGTTATCATGGTAAGTTTATATGTTGATGACATGATATATACAGGACCATCTTTGAAGTTGATTACAAAATTTAAAGAGGTCATGAAGAGCAAGTTTGAGATGACAAATATGGAAAGACTCAATTATTGCCTAGGCTTAGAAGTTAATCAATCTGAAGAAGGTATCTTCTTATCACAACAGAAGTATGTTGCTGATTATTTAAAGCAGTTTGGTACGATGAATTGCAAAGTTGCAGCAACTCCAATGAACGTGAATGAAAAGCTGGTTGCAGATGATGGTACAGGGATGAAGAAAGTACAGAAGCCTAGTTGGGAAACTCATTTATCTCACACACACATATCCAGCCTTGGCATTTGTTGTTGGATTGATCTCAAGGTTCATGTACAATCCAACAAAGCAACATTTTGGAGCAGCTAAAAGGATACTTTGGTATGTAGTTGGGACCAAAGAACTTGGAATATGGTATTTGAAGGCAAGTGAATTTGTATTGGTTGAATATTCTGATAGTGATTGAGCAGGATCGCTAGATGACAGGAAAAGCACATCAAGAAATTGTTTTGTGCTAGGATCAGGAGCAATTACTGGGGCATCTAAGAAGCAACAAACTGTGGCTTTATCTTCAATAGAGCCTGAGTACATTGCAACTACTATAGTTACCTGTCAAGCAGTGTGGTTAAGGAGACTTCTTGATGACTTGAACTAGAAGCAACTACAGGCCACTCAAATTTTCTGTGACAATGCTTCAGCTATGGCCATGACCAGAAATCCAGTGATGCATAGTAGGACAAAGCATATAGAGATCAAGCATCATTTTATTGGAAAGCTTGTTGTTGAAGAAAAAATCAAGGTGGAGTTCTGCAAGTCTTCTGATCAGCTAGCAGACATGTTTACAAAAGCTTTACGACAGACAAAGTTTGAAGAATTAAGGGACTGTTTGTTTATTACTAGTTTCGAATCAAGGAGGAGTATTGAAGAGTGATTCAAAGTTGTTAATCCTATCTAAAAAGATTATGGAGAAGATTATGGATTAGTTAGAAAGTGACTATTGGTGGAGATTTTTAGCTGATTTATTTCCTAATTTTTCTATGAAATTGTTAGCTAGTAATATATGGTTTGCAACCCTTTATAAGGCCAAGTTCTTGTTTTTCAATAAAGATAACGAAGCATTCACAAATCATCTTAGCTTTCTTGCTCTTCTAAACACCTACACTGTCAAATGAAGTTTGAATAGAGTAAGGAATTATCGAAGTTAGAATTGAAATGTGAAATTCGACAATCAAATAAAGGATTGTTGAACATGAAACTTGAAAACTGATTTGAAATTTACATAAATAAAGAATTGAAGACTTGCTAATTGTAAAACATGAAACTTGAAAATTTAACTGAGTGTACCTAAATGAGGATAAAATTATGAACCCTCGCTACTCCGATTATGTGAGTTTGTCAAAAATTTAACAGAATCACAAATATTAATGTGGAAGATTCAAGGTAAACAGTTGTTCGGTACCTTCTAATCCTCCTCAAAGTGGTAGGACTAATCTGGGATTTTGACTTGGGATTCATCTTCTTCTTCATAACCTGATCAACCCAATTCAACATCTCAATGGTCGAGTCTCCAGATTTAAGAATCCCCTTTATCAGCCCTGCCGAACCCCTTGCGACTAGCTTAGCAGGCCTGCTGTTGTACTTTCCAACATTTGGCTCTATGTGGCGAAAATATGCTTGACACTCCCCAATTTCTTTCTTGATTTCTGGGTTCATATCTTCTGGCCATGTCTCGTTCGCACCTGATCCGCTTTCCACGTTTTCTTCTTGCTCCATCGTCACCTGCTCACGAGGTTCATGAACTACAAAGTTGCTGTAAGTCTGCAAAATCCCATCGAACTCCTTCATTTGGTCATCCTGACCTTTCCATTCTGTTGTCAAAGAGTACATCAATGTATCCTCCGAGTCTTTATCACCGTCAGGATCCACAGTTTTATTCGCAGCATCATCGTCGTTATCCTCTTCATCGCTTGAACTATCCTCGTCTTCACTTTCTTTAGGCAAGTAGAGTTTGAACAAGTAAAGTGAATCACGGAGTTTAAAAGTGGTAGCATCTTTGGTTAACAGCCATTGGACGTCGTCCCCGATACGGAAAAGAACAGTGCGGAGGCCATCTCCTTGAGATAGCCTGATAATATAGAGATCATCACTAGCAAGCTCGAAATTAAAGTTTCTATCTATAAGATTGATGACCACTCCTGGAACTTTGATTAACACATCTTCTGTGGCCAGTGACATCATATCTTTGGGAGAATGTTCAACAGGGACTCCCATGTCATCGGAACTGAGATTTGGTTGCATCAATATATCTCTTGACTGCATCGAATTTTCATGATCAATATCTTGAGAAGCCATTGTTAGGGGATGAGAATGCACGGAAACTTGGTTTAGAGGTTGTTAAAGCATAAAATCTTCTTTCGCAATTTCTAACATAAAATCACGTCATTAGAACGCGTAGAAGGGATGGATAGAAGGGGCGGAAAAAAAAAAGGTGATGGTTAGCTCCTTGCTAGTTTCAGAGATTGGCTGGACTTTACTCAGGCCTATTTAACTCGCAGAAGTGGCTTGGTTCTTCGCAGTTTCTTGGACCTCTTTGCTTCGCAGTGGGTTCCTTGGCTACTTTAGTGAAGTCAACACTGTATACACCATGATCAGTACAAAGTTTAACAAGTTGCCTTTTATTAACGAACCCACAAAGCAAATATTGCTTATTAACTAAAATTTCAGATTTACATTATAATCCATTAATCATATGTCTCGAGTAAGTACCTCTTACAATGCGAGATCTTTCTTATTAAGTAATCTAAGTGGTAGATTTATTTATTATTAAAACTTTGTTTATTAGGTTGGATGTCGTGATCTTTCTAAATCACGATATATTATATGTAGTCATCATAAATAAATTAGTCTCTCTCTCTCTCTCTCTCTCTATATATATATATATATATAATACATCTTACATTTAAATCCGTGAAACCTAAATATATGTATTCAACTCACGGAGTCACATGCACGAAGACCTTTGCTGGTTTAGTCGAAGTATTTTACTCGACACATGAAATTTTTTAATGTCTCGATACTTGCGCAAGAATAAAAAATTTAGCGCCCTTTAATCTATGAAAGCTTTAAAGCAAACTGCCAAAGAAGAAGTTGTTGGTCATACTGTCTTATTATTAGGAATTTAGGATTGTCTTGTTGAAATTAAAATCCGAATTAGAAAAGAGTAATGCCTTATTGTTTATGTCGTCGTGATTTAAAGTCGTTTGTTAGCTTTTGGAAAGCATATACCTTTGTCTCTGCTTTTGCTCTTACTTAAAACTTACATAATAAAAAAAAGACCAAACTCGAGAAACGTTTGCTGGATTATTCTCTCATCTTTATCCACTCTGAACTTTTCAAGTGTCCCGTGAGAATACAATGGCCACTGGTCCAACGTCATTATTGTTAACATTCTTTTTGGTAAAAACTTGCATTTTAATCTTTTAAGGGACTGGTCCAGGTGATGAGGAGTCTTAATAAAGATTTGAATTAGTAAAAGAGATTACAACTTTTTTTAATTTAAAAAAAGATAATTATTTTAAGGTGTGGATATGTTAAAACTTGTAAATATCATTTAGATCTAATACATTGTTTAATATATTTATAATACATATGTTTATAGATTATTATTTAATTATATTAATGAATGATATGATTAAAAAATAACAAATTTGACTTTCATTGTAATTAAAAAATATTTTAATCATTACATTGGAGTTAAAGAAATTTAAGTTACTAGGTTAACGTAATTGATTTTATTTTTTAAATAAATTTTTACATGCATTCAACTTCATATTTATTAGGAGAACATTTGCTTCACGCCATTTAGTGCAAAAAGCATATAATATTTCTTTTAAAAGATAGATGATGCAATATTACTTCAGATCATTCTTAATATTATACATACACATATTAATAACACATCGGCTTTGTTTGGTGAAGAGCTGATCAGCTCTTTTTTAGCTGGTCAACCCACTTTTAGCTTATTGACTTTAAGAAAAAACTTATAATGTTGTTTGGTGAAGAGCTAGTTGGGTTGACTGATTTATCCGATCAGCTGATTTTCAACCAGCTCCTCTCTAGGAGCGTTTTCTCCCACCACCTAATATTTTTTCGGCTAAATCTTCATTTTGCCCTTGTTATATTTATCTCTGTTTTTCTCCTCACTACTACCTCCCTGCCGCCGACTGGTTTCCATCATCGCTTCTCATCGCTTCGTCTGCTGCGTCATCCATGGGCGTTTAATCGCCCATCGTGATCTTACCAATGGCAGCGTTGCCATTTAACCATCACCTGTGGCGAAATGAGATACTCCACCGGTGGCTTTCAAACTATTGGTGAGTTTAATCACAAAATTCAGTAAAATAGATGCAAAACGCAGGCAATAAATCCTAAGGGTAGACAAACACAATAGCAGAAATAAGAAACAACCAACAAATGGGAAGACCTAAAGGGAGAATAAATTTGTGTGATGAAAATCACCTAATACTCCACCAACTTCACTCAGATTCAACAGAACTGCAAGTAGAGATTGAAGAACAGAAGTGAAGTGTGTGATAGTGTCTGAGAGTGTTTCGAAGAGAGAAGAAAGATACCATTTTGGAAGCATCTATCATCAGCTGAAAACTATAGCTTAAAGCACGTGGAGACCACTTATACGTGTCTGAAGAACTTAAAGACATAACAAAGTTGGAAATAATCATTTAATAAGATAGTAAACTAAGTATTCTATTAATTAATAAAATTGATAAATAATCTGATCAATTTTTTATTTAATTTATAACTTATTTTAGATAAGTAATTAATAATTATTTTATTGGTTCCCTCAAAAAAAATAATTATTTGATTGGTTTTATTTTTAATAAATAAAATTATAAAAAATCATCTTATTGTTTTACCTTATTTACATTACTTATATTAAGTAGTATAATAATATTTTCAGTTAATCAAAGGATTCAATAATAATAATAATATTATTAATAATTAATTTTTTTATGTTTTTTATGTAAGTTATAAACTTAATTTTTATATAATTAAATATTTAAAATTTAAATTCCTATAAGAATATTCAACAAAATATTAAGATATACAATATTCATATCCTTATAAGTTATTTTACAAGTAACTAGCTAATATTAAACAGTTAATTTTACCAAATAATTCTAACAAATAGCTAATGTAATTCGCTGGTCAAATCAGCTGTATAAAATCAGCTATCAGCTAACAGTTGATAGAATTAGCTAACAGTTAATACAATCAGCTATTTGTCAAACAGGGCCATCGTAAAGATCGTTTACAGGAAATCAAAAATCAAATGAAAATATGGTAAAACCGACTCAACAATTGAGCATCAATTCACAACAAACATCCGCAGGTCTCAAAACAAAAAGAACAAAATAAACTCACGGATGACATGCTATCAACTCCATCCCATACAAGCAAGAATAGCGCAGGAATTTGGTAGTAGAAAGCTCCCATTGAAGCCTAGAAGCGATTATTGAAGTCCTAATGGAAGATCCCAGATTCAGACACTACAAGCCACACGAATTTCAACAAGAAGCATGCAAATTGAGCACCTCGGCAATTTCCTGGAAGATAGGATGCCTCTGCGCCTCGGCCAGAAGAATCGAGAATGCTCTAGACAACATCAAACAACTGATGAAAGGACACCAGTATACTTTGTCTTCTAAACGTGGGGGGCCTGCGTTAGCCTTAGAACTAAGTAACCACATATTTATGATTAAATTCATTTAATTAAAAAAAAAGAAATGTATACTTCTCATTGTAGTTAATGATGCATCTATATTTGACAAGGCTTTCTGAAAAGCAAATCTTAACATAGATATGAGATTCACAATTATATACACAAACTAGTTCTAAAACTCAAACATCATCGATTGTATAGAAAAATATCAAGTTGTGAGGTATCTTACCAATGACTTCATTTGAGGTAAAATCAATCTCCTCCTCCCCAACTGAGAAGAGCACAAAAGATAATCAGATTGGTTTGAAGAAAACAAGGTTCATGTTAGTAATAATTAAGATACTACTTTGTAAATGAGGAGAGGCTTTTGGCAAGAACATTTTACTTTGTCAGTCTTCAATCTTGGTGCCATTCTAGTTGCAGTTGTGTCATTCTGAAGCAGAAGAATCCCACAATTTTTTATAGTACATTGGCTTGAGAAGCAAAGGAAGGTCTCAACTTGAAATTCAAATGAAATTTTACGACCAGAATATTTCTTGAACCATTCTATTTCATCATCGGAACCTCCTTCAGTTGTTTCTCTGCAGGGATCATACCAAGTCAACACATGGTCGGATTTAGCTAAATTAAGGTGACCAAAGCTCCTCTCCCATTCACAGATCACATTGCTCGCTGCACCTTCATTGGCTTTAATGCAGCATTTGCAACCAAAACTAAGTATGGACGGAGAAGCAGCTTCGTTGACTTTATTCAGGAGCCCTGAGCCCTCTTCTGGCCCAAATAACATACAAAAGACAATACCATTGAACTTGGTCCAATCTGATGGCCACTGCATGGATAGCGACGATCCCAAATTAGTTTGATTGTATGATAGTGGTGGCATTTCGCTTCCTGGGAAAAGAAACTGAACCGGATATGCTTCCTCAAGAGACTGCACCATAAAAAAGAAGAAAAAAAATCTGAGGAGATAAAGAAAGCAAGACAAATATTCAGAACTAGTACTAATAACATGGTTATACCTTCCTTGCCATACACTGAATAATTGATTGAATATTTTCCACGATTTCTCTGTGTGTCTTTTGATCCAATTTTCGACAATTTTCAAGATTGAGGTACCTGAAATCTATGCTACTGAACAAGCTTTCCAATGATGTGCAGTTATCTGCATCCAGGATTTCTAGAGATGGAGGAAGCTCTGGTAAGGATTTAAGCCTCTTGCATTTGCTCAAGTCTATGAGTTGCAGCTGTGAGAGGTGTTTAATGCTTGAAGGCAAGCTCTCAAAATCCATCCGTTTTAGAATAAGATGCTTCAGTAAGAGTAAACAGCCAAGGTCATCAAGGATTTTGCTGGAAAGGGCACTGGGGTCTTTTGTGGGCGAAGCCTTAGTTTTGCTGCTACCAAAAACCCTAGGGACTCTTGTCAGCAGTCCCTTTTTGCTTTCGCCGTCTATTTCTGCAGGTAGCTTTGCTTTAGTTGTTTTACCACTGTCAGCTTCTTCCTTACTTTTACTTTCTCTGCTGACACTAGAGAATTCTGGCAAAAACCCTTTAATTTGTCTGTAACTAGATATTCCAGATACTAGTCCTTTAGTTTTAGTGGCAAGCTTCTCTTTGGTTTTTCTGGCTTCATGGAACGGAAGGCTTGCAAAATTATAAAGATTATTTGGAATGCTCTTAATTGTGGCTGTACCACTTGAATGCATTTCTTTCAAATATTTCAAAGGATAGATGTCGTCTACAAGATTTGAGAGCTTCCAGCAGTTACCAATGTCCAATTTCTCAAGTTTTGTAAGAAACTTGATTGACGAGGGTAGCTCTTCTATTGCGGTATAACCTAGGTATAGCTCTTCTATACTCTCGGAGATAACTGGAAACTTGGTGACGTGTGAGCAGCCGTTGAGGCGAAGAACTCTAAGACATTTCAACTGCTGAATTGATGGGTGGACATGTTCAATTGCAGTCCAACTTAAATCCAATTCTTCCATCTGTGCTGAAATCTCTGGACAATCTCTTATATTGAAGCAATAAGACAGATCGAGAAATTTAAGGTCTTTCGAACCAAGTTTTTTTGGAAAACTCGTAAGCTCTTCACACCCAGCCAGATCCAGGTGTTTTATCTTTTTGAGATATTGGATAGATTGATCAAGATCTCTTAAACGGGTACAGCCCTGAAGAACCAAACTCTCGAGATTGATAGCTCTGGAAAGTCCTGAAATTTTATCCAGATATTCAGAGCGCCTGAGGTCAACCCATTTCAAGTTTGGCAGATCCTGTTTAGATAGAGATGAAGAATTAGCATATTGAACTCTAGAATCTCTACAAAGATTAATATTTGGACAGAGAAAAAAAATAACAAAAATGTGCCGATCATTAAGAGCACCTGTTTTCCTAGCGCAAGTTCCTCAACCTTGCTGTAGGGTAGGTTTAGCTCAACCAGGTTTTCAGCACAAAAGTTGTTTGGCATGAACTTGACAGGATATCTATACCAATGGAGGTAGCTCAGCTTTCCAGAAAGTGACAGTTTGCCGCCAGGGAGATTCACTTCATTATTGCAACCCATTGAGGAAGCAGGAACATAGAATTTAAGCAACCTAAGATGATTCATTCCTTTAAAGGCATCAGATTCCAATTTTAGCTCTTTAGTTTGAGATATGTCCAAAATGATGCCTTCGACTTCTTCATTTCCCTGATGATAAAGAATAGGAAGATTAGTGAAACCAGTGCTCATCTGTAGAAAAATAAGACAAAGGTTATGATCATTGGTTTTCACCTTTTTTCCTGTCAGTGCGTCACAGATTTCCTCATAGGTCCACAACCTACTACGACTTCCAGATTCAGCTTCACGAACAATGTTCAATCCCATTTCTTGTATTAAATCATGCATTTCTATTTTATTGTTGGATATGGTTACGAGAGACTTGTCGATGAGTACACCTATATTATAATGCACAGAAGGATAAGAACCCTCTAAAACTTTAATCACATAATCTCGGTCCTCTCCTTCGAAGAAATAGGCGATATCAAGAAATATTCCCTTCTGATCGCTGGTTAGTCCATCATAACTGATTCTAGTCATATTCTGAATTCGAGGGTCAGAATCTAACCTTTCTAGTTTACTCTGCCATTCTTCCTCACTCACCTTGAAGAGTGCAGAACCCAAAACTTTGAGAGCCAACGGGTTGCACTTGGTATAATTTATTACGCTCATTGACATCTGCATGTAATCACTTGGGGGATACTTTGCCTTGAAGGCACTCAAACTGAACAGTTCAAGAGCTTCATCGATTTCCAATCTTTGCACCTCATAAATTTCATCAGTTACACTCTTTAGTACTCTTCTATCCCTACTTGTGATGATGATTCTACTCCCTCGTCCAAACAGATCATTGGGTTCACCTAGCAAGTTCTCCAATGGCACGGAGTCATCCACATCATCAAGAACCAGAAGAACCTTTTTACGACGAAGTCGATCTTTTATAAATGCTTGCTCTAAATTTGGGGTGTTCAGATTAAGATTCTCCCCCTCCAATATGTTTGAGATTACCTTGTTTCTTAGGTCTGCTTCATTACGTCTTTTCAGCTCTTCACTAACATTAGATAGAAAATGGAATCCTTCGAACTGCATATAGATTTGATTGAACACTGCCCCTGCAATAGCTGTCTTCCCAGACCCTCCCATTCCCCATATTCCTAAAATAAAAACACTTTGAGAGTCATTCATCCTTAAGATTGATTGAACTTCCTTGATTCGTGAATCAATCCCGACAAGATTGGAACATTCTATTGGCGACATTCGATTCAATTTCTTCAGAATATCTCCCACGAGTTGCTTAATTAGTTCGGACTCGTCCCTATCAAATTTGAGAAATATATAGTTCTGAGTGACAAAACTATAAATGTATTGTTGAACATATTTATTGAGAATTTTAACTATGTTATTTTCTACTATAAGGAACTGATAAAAGTTACCCGCTGGAGCTGGAGCTCCAGCCAGATAGATCCGCTGCTTCCTTTAAAGCATCTCTCCATTTCTGGATCCGGTCATCATCGTAACGTTGTTTCAGTTTATCAAATGCCTTTTCATAGCTTTTGGTTTGGCGTCGTACATTTGATGCGGAAACTTGGTAGAACACAGGTATAGCAATCTGTCCATTGTTTTTCTTACATTCCATGATCTTCACAAGCTCATCCAAGCACCATCTTGAGTCAGCATAGTTTTCTGAGAAAATAATGACAGAAACCTTGGATTCTTCGATTGCTTTCAGAAGTGAGGGCGCAATCGCTTCGCCTCTATCGAGTCCATCATTATCCATGAATGTTTGAATCTTTGCCTTTTCTAAGGCAGCGAAGAGATGACTGGTAAGACTTTTGCGAGTATCCTGACCTCTGAAACTAAGGAAGACATCATGTTTTTCCTGATGGGTTGTGGAAGAAGGAAAAGATGATGAAATCAAACTAGGAAAAGAAGAAGGTCCCGCCATAGAAGACGAAGAAGAAGAAAATTGGTAAGGTTTCCAAGGCCGAAGTGACTATGGAACTACAGAAAATTGGTAAGGTTTCCAAGGCCAAAGTCACTAGGGAACTACCGATGTTGGATTGTCCAGTAGGAGAGTAACTTGAAGAATGCAAAGGTAGTTGGATGCTGACTATGTATTTTCGCTATCTCCAATGACTTTCTCGTTCTACTGATACTATGGCTTTAATAAATTGGAATTGGAGAAGACAAATGCCGAGTTGGTGCACTGAATGTGCTTGGTTATCTCGCATGGTGGCACTTAATATATTGTTTTTGTTGGTGCACTGAATGCGCTTGGTTGTCTCGCATGGTGGCACTCAATATATTGTTTTTGTAACAAAAAGACAAATGTCAAAAGGAGTTTTTTTTTTTTAATAAACTTAAACATATAATATTCATCCACTTGATATTGTTTCGGAGACTGAAGATCTGCATAATTTCCTTCTAATCTTAACCAATAATCCAGGTTATGCTCAACATCTACGTATCAACTTTTAAAGATAATAAATTAAAAATGAATAAGAGGAGCTAATTATTTAATTAATGAGTGCTTCTGAAGCTTTTGATATATATGTATGTGTGTGAATATATATATATATATATATATATATATAATTAATGAGTGCTTCTGAAGCTTTTGATATATATCTGTGTGTCTATATATAGTATAATTAAGATTTGTATGATAAAGTTTCGTAATAAAACCACATAAATTTTTAGCTTCTTATTTTTTATTTTTTATTGTTTTTCTAAATTTAGTTATTTTTTAATTAACTAATTGTCCTAAAATATGTATGTCTTTACAATCTCATTATTTCTAACAATTATGTCTTTACAATCTCATTGTTTCTAACAACTCTAAAAGAATAATATAGTATGATTTTTATGATTATACTTAACTTGTCAGTATATTGCTTATAATATTTTTTTAAGTATATAATGTATTTGTCTATTATATTGCATTATCTCTCAAATAGATTAATTTTTATTTCATTTTTCTTATAATTTAAATTGTAATACGTATTTTTTAAGGAAAATGAAAATTATAATATATTAAGTTAAAAATTTTGGTGTGGATGTTATAATGCTACACTAAATCTATATTGAGAATCTTTTTTCCTTAATATTGAATTTGTTTTACTTAATAATAATTGTTAATTTGAACCAAATTGATTGAGTCTATGGTTTACCAGTGGTCAATTATAAAACTAAAAAAAATTATTATAGATTAACATTTACAACTTGTTTAAATTATATAATTAATGAAAATATCTTAATAAATATGTTCCTCTCTTTATCTATAAACCTTTTAAGTATAGAAAATTATACTCAAATTTTGTTTTGATTCCTGTGCTTCTGTTGCGCATTTTAATTTTTAAAACCTACATAAAATTAGGTTGTACATACTAATTAAATAAAGATAATTAAACATATATACAAATATGCATTTTTCTATTTTATATGCCACAAAATTTTATAATTGTAGCTATATAACACAACTATTTTTTACAAAATATTTGTTCATACACAATTCTTCATTAAATAAATGTAAAAATTCTCCGAATCAATGTTATTTCTTTTGTTAAACTCTCAATGTTTCTATTAACTCTAAAGGACACAAGCAAATATTTGTATAATCTTCCATTAATATATTTCAATCATCATTGTATTACTTATATTATAGCGTTCATGAGATTATCTTCTCTATTATTATAGATCTAAATGTTATTATGTTGTATAATTACTTCTTAACATATTTCTATCCAAATTTTGACTATATATTGTAATTTGATCCCTACATTAATAATTTTCTTCCTAAATTTAAGCTTTCATTTTGATACCTAAATTTTGAAACTAATTATGATTTAGTATTTTTAAATTAAATTATATAGTAAAACTACTCAAAGAAAGTCATATTATTATTCAAAGATCCGAATGGAAATTAAAATTAAAATTTTAAAATAATAGAAATAAAAAATAAAAGTATGAATATCCAATTATGATTTAATTTATTTAAAAATTTTATATAATCGAAACGTATATTTACTTTGTATATTCTTAAATGTGTACAAGTTTTCATTCGAATTCTAAAGTCAGCTTTCTCTAATCTTTTATTTTTATTTTTTGTCTTTTATTTAGTCAGGACTAAACGCAAGCTCTCAAGAAGGGAAAGGTAACAAAATTGAAGTTGGTAAATTATTGACGTCAGAGTACAGAGTACCATACAATAATGTCATGGCTAAGGACGTGAAAGCTGAGAAGGTGATAAATTAGTCTAGTAACATACAATTATGGAGTCTGGTAGTTAAGGTCTTTTTCTAATTGTTTTAGACTTCTATAGGTCTTCGTCGATTAAAATAAAAAAAAGAAATGAGATGCTCTAGAATCTAGATAGGATATGATCATAGGCAAACATCTGAAAGCCTCTGCAAATGGACGCCAGCACTCTGTTACAATTAAACGTCACAAAGATAACCTAAACAAACTTATGAGACAATGACCGTGTAAAAATAATACCAAACAGATGCGTTACGCAATATTAAAAAAGTCAAATATCTTTTGTTGGTAAAAATGTATAATAGAACTTTGAAATTAACGATTTGTTTAAAATCAATTATTGGTTTTTTTTCTGCTCTTCCATAGAACACTGTCATATGATCGGAAATTCCATTTATGTGAGGTTAACATATTTTTGTAAGATATAATTCAAAGTTATTACTTCCGAAAATATATTGAATAAATTGGTAAGTGTACGAAATAATTTATAAATTTAAATAACTAATTGCATCCGACTAAAATTTGCAAATTTTAATATCTATTCATTCTCAAACAATAATTTTATTTAAATTTTTTGATAAATTACAATTGTCTTACTACCAATGAGATTAAGAATTTTTCACTATTATTATGATAATTTGAGCTTGTGAATAAAATGGAGGAGTCATACATCCTCTTCAAATAATATTTAAATTATATAACTATTTTGAGTTTTATTTGTTGAGATATTTAATCTTTGAGATTTTTAGGTTCATTTATTAAAGAATATAGTTTTGTTTTTCCTTTCAAATATATGAAAATATGGGATATGCAATTTTAGTGAAATAGAGATTCAATGACTTTAAACTTTTACGTAAATACAATATTAGTAACTTTAGGATTATCTGGTAATATCATGTCAATGACCCATATAGTTTTTATATATGCACACTTCCCTCTCATTTTCTCTTGTTACTCTCTTTTGTTATTGGAAAAAATAAAGGCTAAAGTCGTCATAAATTATTTTTAAAACATAGAATTGTGGACATGAGTTAATCAATGATACGAGTTTAGCTAATTGATATCAGATCTAAATATCTTTTTAGAAGTTATAGAAAATTTTGTTAAATTTTTATAGGATCTTGAATTAACTCAATTTGATATTTATATAAATATTATGATCAAAATATTAAATAATATTCAGTAGTGACATAAAATAAATTTATATTTTTCTTAAATAGTAGATATTTTCTTATGATATATGTGGGTTATTGAATTTTGATAAATACACTATTTTTGTGTATGCATATAAATCTTAAGTTGGTGCAGTAAAATTGATTTTCTTATGTTATTTCTAGTGTTTGATAAAGTAAATACATGCAAGAGGAAGGTGAATTGTGTGTGACAAATTTTTTTTCGTAAGTTTTTTCAATTCGTATAATAAACAAATCCTAGTTAACGAATAAAAGCAGTAGCATCGAGCTCGTTAGACAATAAAGCCTTTTTAAACGATAAGAGCATTTTAGACTATAGGAGTCTTCTATATGATAGAATGTTACTTAAATAAAAGGAGCTTACTAAATGATAAATTTTGTTAAAACAATTTAAAAACCGAAAGCGAATGTTAACTGAAAGGAACTTCTTGCAAGTTTAAAAGTGAAGAAGCTCTTTATAAATGTGAAGGAGCCTCCTGCTAGAAAAAAAAAACACAATATATGCAGAAATTTAAAAGTTAACGAGAGAGAGAAAAAGAACGAAGTCAATTTATACTAATTCGGCTTATAACCCAAGCCTACATCCAGTCTCCAAGTATTCAACTTGAGTGTTTCACTATAAAAACTCAAGTATTAAATTTGGCAAGCCTCTTTAAGCTTACAAGCACATATTTTTCAAGGTTTTCTAACCTTGCACACTCGAAGCGTAAAACGAACTTATAAAAGCTGACAAAAAATAAAATGTAAAATCAAAAGTAAACTCTTAAATAACAATTTCTTTCTTGATATAGTGATTTCACTTTCTAAGACATAATAATAATGATATAATTATCAAGAATAAAGATGTTGCTCAAATGTTTCGAAAGTCTAAATGTCTTTGTTACTTCACAAGTGTTAGTCAATTTCTTCAACTAGCAGGTATTTCGTCTTAATTCTGAGTTGACTTTGAATTTTTAATATTATCTTTACTAGAACAAAAATTTCAGAAGCTAATTATTTGAAAAGGTAAGATTCTCCCGAATGTTAATAAAAAAAAGTTTACTAAGAAGGTTCTTGCGAAAAATGAAATAATTTCTTATGATTTTATTTCATTTTAAGAATTAAACCGTTAATTATACCAAAAAAAATCCAATTTAAAATTTAAAATATTATATAATTATCATCAAAATCGTTAATAATAAACCTTTAGCTAAAGTTTTTTACTCCCAATATTGGTAATAACTCTAAAAGGAACAAGCAAATATTTGTATCATCTCTTATGATTAGATTTTAGTCATCATTATAGTACTTATATTATGGTGTTCAATAAATTATTTTCTCTAATATTATATATCTAATATATTTTATTGTATAACAACTTCTTAACATATTTTTGTCCGATATTTGAATATATGTTTAATTAATAAACTTGTAGTTTGAACCATATATTGTTAAAATATGTTCCTCAGATTTAAAATTTTTATTTTGATCCTTAAATTTTAAAATTAATTATGATATAGTCTTTTTACATGTAAATTATCTAGTAAAACTCTTCAAATAACATAATATTTTTATTTAAAAAAAACTAAATTAACATTAAGGTTAACATTTTTAAATAATAAAAATCAATCTAAGATAAACAAATAAGTATATGAATCAAAATATGAATTAATTTATTTAAAAAATTTATATAATCAATCCGTATATTTAATCTTCAAACTTAACTCTTTTTCTCAGTTTGATAGTTAGAAGTTTAAAACTTCCAGACACACTTTTAAATGTGTACAACTTCTCACTCTAATTCTAAACTCAACTTTCTTTAATCTGTTTGTTCCTTTCTTATTTTTCTTTGTCGAGAAAAGATTTAGAAAATCACGGTAACCGAGGAACTACATGCAAGCTTCCACGAAAATAATGGTAACAATAATAAAGTTGGAAAAGCATTCATATCCGAGTGCTACCGGTTACCTTCCCGTGGCTAAGCAATCCTTGAAATGTGAAAGCTGAGAAGATGTTCAATAATTTACTAACATACAATAATGGAGTCGGGTAGGTATGGTCTTTTTCTAATCGTTTTAGACTTCGTCATAAAATAAAATAAAAAAAGAAAAGAGAGCTTTCCAAAAGATGGATTTAATCGCAAGAAAGTGAAGAAACTATATAAATTATAAAAACGTTCTGCAAATGGGACGTCAGCACTATGCCGAATCTGACGTTGCAAAAGATAATGTAACAAAACATGCGAGACAATGACTTTGTATAAAGAATAACAAACAGATACGTATACATATTATTACAAAACAGAAATATCTTTTATTGAATAAGATTTATAATTGAGCTTTGAAATTAACGATTTGTTTTAAAAGTTGATCATTTGCATTTTTTTTTCTGCTATTCGATAGTAACACTGTCACATGATCGTTGAATAACTATTAAATTTTGGCTAAAAGAGTGTTCTACCCATGTTTTTACTTCTCATAAGAAGCTTGTAAATTGTAAAGAATGAAAAATATGTGAGGTTAAGATTTTTTTAATAAAGCTAGAATTCAAAATTGTTATTTTTCAGACATGTATTAAATTTAAAATTTCAAGTATAAGAAATACTTCATACATCATATATTTTAGATAAAATATTTGAAAAGTCATTATTTCATATCTAAATAAAAAATTTTGTCCGACTAATATTTATAAATTTCAATATTTTTGTTATTCTCAATCAATATTTTTATTTAAAATTTGATAAATTATAATTTTCTTATACAAATGAGATTATAAAATTTGCTTGGTTTGAGCTTGTGACTAAAATGGAGTAATTATATGACCTCATAGAATAATATTTAAGTGGATCAATTATAAAAAAGCTTCAAACTTTACTCAATTTTACAATTATAGCCTGAATTTAAAAAATTGACAATTAAATAGTTAAGCTTTCAATGTTTTTCAACTCTAGCCTAACATTAGTATTTCCGTTAACGTTAATGATGTAACTTATCATGTAAGACATAAATTCTAAACAATTATAAACATTAGACTTAATTAAGTTTTAAGAAACTACTTCGTTTTGGGATTGAAATCCTTAAATCAAACTTGCTGTCTAAATCGCTAGAATTGAAAACCCTAAATTAATTTGTTCATGCACACAAAAAAAAAGGCCTAAGGTAACAAATTGAAATTTCATTCAGAATTTTAGAAACTGTGTCATTGTCATCTCGCACTAGTATGACAAAATGTCATTGTTGTCTCGCACTGTGATAACGGATTTTCACTTTGAAATTTCAATTCTAAAATGACGTAATTTAGTTAAATTTAACTATTGTCTTTTTACTTCTATTTATTATTTAAAAGGATAAAAAAATTAAATTTAAAAACATGTAGCAATGCGATAATATCGTTACAAAGAAACAAAGGTCACTGCCAATAAATCTAAAACTATTACCGTAATCTCCATTTGAGGAGTACATATATTAGAATATCATTGCATCATCCCATAAAATCTTAAGCAAACAACTTGACGAAATATAACAAGAGTAACAACATTTTTTCTTCCATAACAACCATAAGCATTCCTCAAAACAAGTACGGAATAGCGTCTCTCAAAACATTGAATAGCCAAACTCGCAGCATTTTTCACTTGAAAAGTTTAGCTCTCAAGCCTCTGGCAGATCGAACATCAGAATTAGAATTGCCAATTTGATTACTTGATTTTATTACATCTGAAGGATCAAAGGCCTTGCGGATGCTAAAAGCAGCGAAGGCAGTACCCAACGCGTGCCCTGCAGCGCCAAGTCCTTCCCTGGTAGCTTCTGCTGCTTCTTCCCCGTATCTACAAATAATAGGAGATGCTCAAAAGAACTTCCTCTTTCATTTAATTAAAATAAAAACACTTAAACATGTTGCAAAAAAAGATGATACTGAAAATTTTTGACATGCAACACAACTTACCTTTGGTATACGAGACCAGTTGTCACATTGGACGATTTTGACAGTACATTCTTTCCAACTACTTCTGCAGCGTCGCACACGTTATCTAATTGTAGGAATTAGGAAATGAAACAGGTGATTACACAACAGGTAAAGCATGTGTAAAGACATTTGCAGACTTGGAAAAACTTAGGTAAAACAGTGAGACGATACATCAGGAAAAAAAGAAAGTGCTCGGGTTGAGAAAACCAAATGGAATGTGGTTACTATGATGACGACTCACTGATTCCTTCAAAGGACGCACGGACGAATTCTGCTGTAGAGAAATTACGGAGTTTCTTGGCAACTTTTGTTTCGAGAACCATTCGGTTGAACGTTGAGGTTGCAGTCACCACACCTGAGAGGACCCCTGTAACCACCTTCTCTGTTGTTTTTGTCAGCCTCTTGACCCTGCAATTCCATGCATAAGAAAAACTACGGGTTCATTATAAACCAATTAACATGGTACTTTAAATTGCAATGTACATTTACAATTGCGACGAATGTGGTTTATGCAATAAGTATGGAACTAGTTTTCATGAGTAAATACATGAAGAATGTCAAGATTTGTGAGTAAGAAGTTGAATTAAATTTAGAACTGTTAAATATCAAGTTAGAATGGAGTAAAGAACTATCGAAGACAAATTGAAAGTTAAATTGATATGTACTTGGATGAGAAATTTTTATCTGATTGGATTCATAAAACTTAAAAACTGATTTGAAGTTTAATATAGAATTGAAAACTTGTTCAAATAGACTTAAAATTGTGGAGCATGAAAATTGAAAATTAAACTGAAATGTACTCAAATAGGACCAGAGATATGAACCCTCACTACGAATACGAAAGTTCACAAATTTTAATAGAAACGTAAATATTTATCTGGATAATTCAAGGTAAATAATTGTTCAGTACCTTCTAATCCTCCTCAAAGTTTTAGGATTAATCTGGGATTTTGACTTGGGATTCATCTTCTTCTTCATAACCTGATCAACCCAATTCAACATCTCCAGGGTCGAGTCTCCAGATTTAAGAATCCCCATTATCAGCTCTGCCGAACCCCTTGCGACTAGCTTAGCAGGCCAGCCGGTGTACGTTCCAATTTTTGACTCTATGTGGCGATATTGTGCTTGACACTCACCAATTTCTTTCTTATCTTCTGGCCATGTCTCCTTCACACCTGATCTGTTTTCCACGTTTTCTTCTTCCTCCATCGTCACCTGCTCGTGAGTTTCATGAACTTCAAAGTTGCTGTAAGACTGCAAAATCCCATCAAACTCCTTCATCTGGTCATCCTGACCTTTCCATCCTGTTGTCAAAGAGTACATCAATGTATCATCCGAGTCATAATCACCGTCAGAATCCAGAGTTTTATTCGCAGCATCATCTTTTTCATTCTCTTCATCGCTTGAACTAACCACATCTTCACTTTCTTTGGGCAAGTTGAGTTTGAACAAGTAAAGTGAATCACGGAGTTTGAAAGTGGTGGTAGCATCTTTGGTTAGCATCCACTGTACGTCGTCCCCGATGCGGACAAAAACAGTGTGGAGGTCATCTCCTTGGGATAGCTTGATAATATAGAGATCATCACGAGCAAGCTCAAGATTGGAGTTTCCGTCTATAAGACTGATGACCGCTCCTTCAACTTTGATCAACACAACTCCGATCCCTGGCGGAGCCGATGACACATCTTCGGGTACACACTCAATAGGAATTCCCATGCCATCGGACTTGAGATCATTTGGCTCCATCGATGTACCTGTTGGCTGCTTTGAATTTTCATGACCAATACCTTGAGAAGCCATTGTTAGAGGAAGAGAATGCTTGGGAACTTTTAATCTTCAACTAATTTCTTGATAAATCAGTTCATACAAAAAAGAAGTGTAATTAATTGTAGTCTAAATCTTGTCACTATTTAGTAATAAGTGCTTACGATATAAATTGTTTCTATAAGTTTTAAAAAAATGATTAAAAGACTTCATTGCTTTAAATATAAAAAATCTTAAATTGTATAACTTTTCGATTCAATTTATTTTAATAATTTTTTTTGTTAAAAACGGATCAGTTTATTAATTAATTAATCAATTTTTATTAAGTAATAAATTCTTATAAGTCAGAATAAATTAATTAATTGCTATTTAATAATCTCTTTTTTAATTAAAATTTAAATTTTTTGACGAGTAAATACAATCTCTTTCAATCATATTTTAAATTTTTAAAGTTTATTTAATTCTTAGTCAATTTTATAACGGTCTAATATATGTTAAACTTTTAAAATCTTTTATTTTACTGATTTAATTTTGGGTCTGATATTTAAAACATTAATTTACTAATTTTAGGGTTGGTAAGGTAATAATATTATTTTAATATCATTAGGTAGAACAAAGATTATTCTAATTTGTAAATATAAAAACTTAAAATTAAAATAATTTTTTAATGGAATTCAAATATTTCATATTAAATTTAGACCATTTAGTTTATTTAAATTATATTCGACTTGATTTCCTTCTTTTTTTAAATTTTTTGGTTTCATCTATTCAACTTTTTAATTAATAATAATTATTCATTTTTATAACTTTTAGACATTTAAAAATTTTCAAACATGCTTTTACTAACTTGTTCTGTGTATAAAAGTTTTTATGGATGCGAAAATATATATTATATGAAAATTAATCCTATATTTTCAGCATAAATGAAATATCTTTAAATTGAATGCCTCAGTAGTCTTCACTCTTTAGCTGCATCCATCTCTGCCAATATCTAATTTCTTATTCGATGGTTCTCTTGTAAATTAGTCGTAATATAGTTACTCGCCTCGTTAATAAAACTGGTCATTAACGCCCAGTTTATCTGCAATTCAGACAAGCCTGATGCTAACGACTAAGAGCATTTTTCACCCTTGAATTGACAACTAAATATTAAAATAAAAGGTCGTATTATATCAAAAATTAACACTGTATACCGATGTTGAAAAATAGTATATTAATACGGTTAATGGAGTGAACACGATCCATACCATGACGACAAATTTCATCACGTAACAATCATGAAACATCATTAGAAAAATGTCTTACTTATGTTTTTTTCAATCGCGAGTAAAACGGAAATGGTTTTCTTCTTACATCATCAGTGTGACGTAAGTGAGGCGTCTCAATTTGCAGGTTTTCTTGTAGTTTAGTCTTTATCCTGTCGTGATATAAAGGCGTTTGTTAGCTTTTAGAAGGCATATAACTTTGTTTCTGCCGTATATCCTGTTACTCTTTACCAATACTTAATAAATTAAGGGGCAATTTTTTTTTTTTTTTGAGGGAGGGGGCAAATTTATTTTTAAAAAATTAAAGTTTTAATTAGTTTTACAATAATTTATAAAATTAATAAAAAATAATAATATATTATAAAATTTAAAATATGTTTATAATTTTCTCTAAAATAAAATAATAACAAACAAACTTAGACAAATAAAATATATATTTTATAAATAGTTCGTTATTTATTTTATAAGTTATCGTATTTATTTTGAAAAATTTTGTTTTATGCTATTTTAAGGTAAAAAAAGAAAAATATGTCTTTTAAAAGATAGATGATGCAGTATTATCCCGGATCATTCTCAACACTGTTTGTACATACACATACATAATCAAAGAGTTGTAGAGATCAACTGAAAGGACTGTCACAAAAAGGAGTGGAGTGTCAATTGTGTTTAGATGGACAAGAAAAACTAAGAGCTTAGCGTATATATATAAAGCTTGCTGAGATGGAAGTCTGAACATCGGAAAAGAATACTAGGTTGAGACAGCTTGCAGAGAATTTACAATCTCTCACAGAAAATGGATCCCGCAGTTCTTCACCTGGCAATGTTTTGAGTACCCTTGTGTTTCGAATTCGAATAAAGCATTCCTGCCAGAGTAATCACTATACCATGCATTGTTTTGCATCATTCTTATATAGGGCTCATACCACACTAGGACTTGATCCGACTTATCTATGTCTCTGTCATGGACCCAGGCCCATCCTCGACTCCCACTCACACCAGGGAACACTCCACAGCTGCTAAGTCACACTAACGATCAACACGTGACAGACAACCACCTGCGAGATATTCTGATTTTGTTATGTAATTCGTTATGTAATTTTGTTATAAGCAAAGGAGGGCATAGGAGTGAGACGGACAATATTTCATTTGTCCTTTGGGCGTCTTCCTCCTCCTTAGTATTGTTGTACTGCTTCTTTCTCAATCCCCATTCTTGAGAAACACTGGTATTTTCCTGTTGTATTTGGGTTCTAAGAATTGAAATGAAGTCATCATTTCACTTGCCTTATTTTCTGGTTTAATATCCATTGCTCCATTTAGTGTATTCCATCTGGTGCTTTCATTGAGAGTAAATTTTTCTCTCCCCCCCCCCCCCCCTGGCCGACGGAACGGACCTCACCAAACTTGATGCGCTGTCTCCAAACTTAGCTCTGACGTCGCCACTCAGGCCACAGCAACAACCTCCCTTCAATCCACAGTTTGCTCTATGTAACAACAAATGGAGGACATCACTTATCAGTTGGTTAACTTGGGTCAGCTTTTGAAGGAGAAGATTTTGCATTAGGGGCCAGCTAACAGTAGCGGCTCTGCTTTTACCACCGATAACCCCGAGTCATCATGGACAGGCGGCAACCTTCGTCGAGTCAGGTATGAATCCGACGGTGAGGAATTTTCGTTTAAACCGAATCCCGCGCGAGTTGAGTTATCAAAGTTCGACGGCACCGATCCAGAGTCGTTGATATTTAACGCTGAGGAGTTCTTCGAGTTTTACAAAACCGAAGATACGGTGCGCATCACCATGGCAGCCTTCCATTTTGAAGGCAAGGCCCGCCGATGGTATCAGTGGATGAAATGCAATCGACAACTGTCTTGTTGGGCCAACTTCACCCGCTCCATGATCGAATGATTTAAACACACCAATCTTGAACCTTCCTCAAGGGCTCTTAGCCAAATTACAACAAACAACGACCGTTGAAGAGTATCAAAGTCGTTTTGAAACCTTGGCAAATCAGACTGTGAGCTTATCGGGTTCATTTTTTGTTGATTGTTTCGTTTCTGGGTTACGGACAGACATTAAGGCCGAGGTATTATCCTTTTGACCCACTTCTCTTAATCATGCTATTAGTTTGGCTTGTTTACAGGAGGCTAAACTTGCCGAGACTCGCAAAATGTTGGTTAAAGGGACGGGCTTCACGGAACGACGGGGTTTTAGCCCCGGGTTACTTCCAACCCCTCTAGCTACTCCTATACGGCCCATGACTGCTGCTAATGCTCCAAGGCCCACCGCCAGGCATTTGACTAAGGCTGAAGCCCAGAAGAGAAGAGAACTTGGGCTGTGTTTTTATTGTGATGATAAATTTGTTAGGGGGCACAAATGTGTCAAACCACAGCTCTTCATCCTTGATGACGAAGGTTCCATGGCCGATTATGAGTTACCACCACAGCCCCCTGCGTCACCCACCCTGCAGTCGCCGGAGTCGCCCATGTCGCCGGAATCTCACGATGCCGGCTGTCCACCCCCACTTGCCGCAAGCATCCCATCCTCCGATCCCTCTTCCCATACGATGATCTCCTACAATGCCCTCTCCGGTTGTCAATCGCCATCCACTCTCCGATTTTTGGGTCATATTTTGGGTCATCAAGTTCAGATTGATGGAGGGAGTACCCACAATTTCATTCAAAGCCGGGTTGCTAAATATCTGGGTTTTTAGGTGGACTCCACTGCTACCTTTTCGGTTCTTGTCGGGAGTGGCGATGCTCTTCATTGTGAGGGTAAGATTTGTGATGTTCCTTTAATTGTTCAGGGGACACAGATTTCAACTGATTTCTACGTATTGCCCTTACATGGGTCTGACATTGTTTGGGGAGTGGCTTGGTTGACTACTTTGGGACCGATTGTCACTGATTATGTTGATCGCTCATTCCGCTTCACTACCGAGGGCAAATCTATGTGCTGACATGGGATTCAGACTACCAGTCCAACTGAGATCCAGTTGAATTCTTTAAGGCGTTGCATCGATGTGGGTTCGGTGGCCATCTATTTCAATCTTCAGATTAGCTGCCAGTCTGAGCTTGCTACATCTGCACTTGATCCCTTACTTGAGCAATTCTCGGATGTCTTCCAACCTGTCTCGAAGCTACCTCCTCCACGTCCCACAGATCACACCATTCATACTCCTGCTGAGGCGAAACCAGTGAATGTGCGACCCTATCGGTACCCTCATTATCAGAAGCAAGAAATTGAGAGGCAAGTCTCTGCCATATTAAGTGACGACATTATTCGCCATAGCACCAGTCCTTACTCATCTCCGGTCCTCTTGGTGAAAAAAAAGATGGTTCATGGCATTTTTGTGTGGACTACTGGGCTCTTAACTCTATCACAATTCGCGATCGCTTCCCGATCCCGACGGCTGATGAACTATTTGATGAATTATTTGGGGCGCAAGTATTCTCGAAATTGGATCTCCTTGCCAGGTTCCACCAAATCCTAGTCCGTTCGGATGATGTTTTCAAAATGGCATTTCGCACACACGAGGGTCATTATGAGTTCCTCGTTATGCCGTTCGGTCTTACCAACGCACTATTAACATTTCAGGCCACCATGACCAACATATTTAAGCCATACTTGAGGCGATTTGTGCTGATTTTTTTTTGACGATATACTGGTCTACAGTCGGTCTATGGAGGAGCATAAGACTCACCTTGTGACTGTTTTTGAGGTCTTGCACGCCAATCAATTGGTCGCTCAGCGTAGCAAATGTGTATTTGGGCAAGAGTAGATCGCATACTTGGGCCATGTTATTGCTAAGGATGGCTCATGGGTTGATCCGACCAAGATTGCGACAATCCAATCATGGCCGCCTCCTTCTTCAATCAAAGGTCTCCTTGGGTTCTTAGGCATCGCCGGCTATTATCGTTGATTTATCAAGGGATTTGCCCGTCTAGCTTCGCCTCTTTCGGATCTTCTCAAGAAGGATAGCTTTGCTTGGGGCACGACTGAACAGTTAGCATTTGACCAATTGAAGACTACCCTTAGCAACGCTCCGGTGCTGACATTACCTGATTTTTCAAGTGCATTCGTCATCGAGACCGACGCATTTAGCACTGACATCGGTGCCGTCCTGACTCAAAAGGGTGAGCCGATAGCCTATTATAGTCAGAAATTATCTCCTCGTATGCAGGCTGCCCCCGCTTATCACCGTGAAATGTTCGCCATCACTCAGGCAGTCGGGAAGTGGCGACAATATCTTCTGGGTCGCCGTTTCTCAATTATCACTGACCAGAGGGCCCTTAAAAATCTCACTGAACAGACTATACAAACTCCAGAGCAGCAACATTGGCTGTATAAACTGATTGGGTATGATTTTGAGGTTCTATATCGTCCCGGCAAGCAAAATACTGTTGCTGATGCTCTTTCTCGGGTCCCGACAGATTGCTTCTTAGCCTTTTCAGTTCCACAGTTTGAGCGCATCGCTGAATTTCGCAGGTTGAACTCCTCTGATCCAGAACTACTGAAAATTCACACTAAGGTACTTGAACATGATGCTGATTTCCAGTCCTTCACAGTCCATAGTGGCCTTCTTTTTTATCGACATCGGTTAGTCGTTCCCAACTGTGCACAACTTCGTCATTCTATTCTTACGAAATTTCATAGTTCTGTTATTGACGGCCATGCGGGTATTACTCATACCTACCACCGTGTTGCTGCCAATTTTTATTGGGTCTCGATGCGCAAGGATGTTCAGCGTTTCGTACGCGAGTGTTTGATCTGCCAACAATGAAGTCCTCTCAGTTGTCACCAGCCGCACTGTTACAGCCCATTCCCTTACCAACTCAAGTCTTTGAGGAAATTACAATGGATTTCATCACTGGGCTGCCTCCCTCTTTCGGTAAGACCGTTATTATGGTTGTTGTTGATCGCTTGTCCAAGTATGGCCATTTCTTCGCCTTACCCAGTCATTTTACTGCTGTGAAACTTGCGGATGTGTTCTTGCATGGTATTGTTAATCTTCATGGAATTCCCTCTAAGATAATTAGCGATCGTGATCCATTATTTCTTAGTTCTTTTTGGGAGGAGCTGAACCGTTTGCAAGGAACTACTTGTGTTCTTAGTTCGGCTTATCACCCGGAGACTGATGGCCAAAGCGAGGTTGTCAACAAAGTCCTCGAAATGTATTTGCGCTATTATGCATCGAACTCGCCACACACTTGGGTTAAGTTGCTTCCTTGGGCCGAATATTGGTACAACACCGTCCATCACGTGTCTGCTGGCATGACCCCCTTTCGAGCCTTGTACGGTCGCGATCCACCGACTCTTATCCGCTACGTACCAGGTCCTGCTAAGCTGTTCGAACTTGACACTGAACTGGCCAATCGCGATCTCCTCCTGCAACAACTCAAAGCTAATTTGCTCAAGGCTCAAGTCCGGATGAAGAACCAGGCCGACAAATATTGGCGCGATGTTTCGTTTCAGGTTGGTGATTGGGTTTTTGTTAAATTACAGCCATATCGCTAGGTTTCACTTCGTCTACACCGTAATCAAAAGCTGGGACAACGATACTTCGGCCCCTTTTGTGTGCTTAAGGAAATTAGGAATGTCGCCTATAAGTTGGACCTGCCATCGTCTTCTCGCCTTCATCTTGTGTTTCATGTCTCAGTCTTGAAAAAGTGTATGGGTGATCCTACGATACAGAGTATTCCATTGCCACTGCTTGATCCACCAGTTGACACCGCTAACCTTGAGGACAAGGTTTCCTTCGATGGTGGGGGTAATGTCATGGACCCAGGCCCATCCTCGACTCCCACTCACACCAGGGAACACTTCACAGCTGCTGAGTCACACCAATGATCAACACGTGAAAGACAGCCACTTGCGAGATATTCTGATTTTGTTATGTAATTCGTTATATAATTCTGTTACAAGCAGAGGAGGGCATAGGAGTGAGACGTACAATATTCCATTTGTCCTTTGGGCGTCTTCTTCCTCCTTAGTACTGCTGTACTACTTCTATCTTTCTCAATCCCCTTTCTTGAGAAACACTGGTATTTTCCTGTTGTATTTGGGTTCCAAGAAATGAAATGAAGTCGTCATTTCACTTGCCTTATTTTCTGGTTTATCTATGTCTCCCTCAATAATAGAGCATTCCCAAGAAGAAATGATTTCGTTTTCCTGCAAATGCAATTTACATTTAACTATACACTTGTGTCTTGCAAATTTTGGTGTCATGAACTGCAATAACCTTGAGGCACCCTCCCATGTGAAGACAACACCAAAAACAATTCCCCTGGCCTGATACCAATTTGATGGCAGCTGTAAGGTAATCGAAGACCCGATGCTTCTATGTCTAGGAAGATGATGCAATGCCTCCTTCACTTCACTTAAGCAGCTAGTTGTCAAGCTTATTGGTTGAAGCTTTGCAACTGTCGAGCACAGTGATGAATCCTACAGCATCACTTAGAAATTCTGATGTTCTGAATTTTTGTTGTTTTCGAACAGTCTTCTCTAAATGTGTAATGCTACTTCCTCTCAAGTGTAGAATAGTATATGTTTTGGTTTTGATTGTAAGGTTTGTTTTTTTGAATGTAAGGTTTGGTTGCATTCACAATAAAATTTCAGAACCAATGTCTGTATATTGTGATTTTGCAATTGGCTTAACACTCAAATTTTGGATGGTCTTTTGGAAAAAGAAAGAACAAGTTTTGGACAGAGATGAAGTTTTTCACATTCATTCATAATAATCTGAAGAAGAAGATGACGGGCTTTATATTCAGCTCTTACATGGTTTAAAACATTTGGAAATCAATGGCTAGGAATTGGAATCAAGTTTGTGATCCCAGAGATAGGAGCTTAACACGTCTCATTGTCCCTTTGATCAGCTAAAAAACAAAATACATGCAAAAAACAGCAACTGACATACATTAAATGCTACTGATTTGAAAAACAGAATCTGATATGCAGGACCACTTGTATGTGCTTATGGTACGAATTGGACAAGCTTTAACTAACATCCTCTGAATTCACTCTCAGCTTGATATTATGCTTTGACAGCTTTAACACATTCTCCATTTCAGCTTAAAAAAAATTCCTTTCAGGTTTTTCATAAACATCAACAGACTGTTCGTTTTTTTCACTTTTGCAGGTTTCTTCATTTTCCTCTTCAGGTTTTCTCCCTTAAGCTTCAATCTTCAGAATTTCACTTCTTGGATGCATGGTCTTCTGAATTATCCCCAAGATCATTAGCTCAAGTTGCTCAAGTTTCCTAAGATATCTTGGAAGCTTTAGCTTGGTCTTCACCCTTCCTTTCTTTTTTATCTTAATTGCCATTGCAAGATCCTCTGCAAGCTTCAATATAGTTGGTTTCACAAAACAATTTAATGCAACACTATGTTGCAACCAAACTGGAACTTCAGTTCCTGGAAAATGAGCTTTAGCAACTTCTCTATCATTGAACGCCTGTGACATTAAAATGCAAATTATCAGTGAAAAAGAGAATGAAGTGTATATGAACAGCAAGAGGAAAATCCTGACAATAATCTCTTCTACCTTGTTAGCCTGAAGTACGCCACTTGAGTATGTGCAGCCCTGGTAAAGAAATAATGTTCTTGCTACAGCTTAAGATCATGGTCCGCAATCTTATAAGTTTATTGTTATTGCTTGGAATGCTAACGAGGCTTTTGCAGCTGTCAAGTTACAACTCCTTTAACAATGTTAGATGTTTAATGGATTCAGGTAACTCTTTAACAACTATTTTGCTTAAACGTAGGCATTCTAAAGTGTGGAAAGTGCTTCCTTCAAGATTCGAAGATGGCCCCTCCTCTGCACAGCCAATCGAGGATGAATGGTGGATGAAACAAATGGTCGAACACCTTGTCTGCTTATGTCTCCTTCAATACAAGGTAACTCTGCTGCAACTGATTTCTTAAATTCCTCTTCTCTCCTTGACTTTGTGAGCTACTGAATGTGTAATGTAGATGATTTGTATTTCCCTACAAGAATCTGTGTATGTATGTATGGTGTGGTAGGAAAGAATGTATTTTACTCTTTAGAACCGAGAATGAACTTCTGGAAATAAAACACTCTGTTCTGTATGTGTATCCTAGG
>JAOTAX010000003.1:5297623-5321550 GCA_025629825.1 Erythroxylum guanchezii
AAAATATTCTAACCCAAAGAAATTAAGCAAACTAAACCTCAAAATAAAATTAAACATGCTATTTAATAAGAAAAAAAAGAATCGGGACCCAACATTAAGGATGTGAAATAAGTGGACTGTAGTCTACCCAGTTGTCAAACCAAAATCAGGTCCGACTTCTATTACCGACCTGGTGCTTAATGCAAGGATAAATTATGTCACACATACGCAGTATTTGGATAAGAATCCAAGAAAATTCCTTCCTAATGCCAACTTGCAAGAAGTTACCATTGTGGAAGTAGTACTCGTGGAGCCATTTAACCAATAATGCATTATGATCAGTATACAATCTTCAGAGTCTCTTACACATTAAGACTTTTTGAATGGAGTCAATAGACTTAATACCCAAACCTCCAAACACCTTAGGGGTTACCACCTCACTTCATTTAACTTTAGCATTTGTAGCTTTGTCAGAACTCCCAAACCAAAGAAAGGCTTTTAGGATGTTGTCTATGTCCTTTAAGACTCCCTTGGGTAAAGCTATTTGGGCTACCTAATATAAATGCAAGCTACTTAAGACAGAATTAATCAAAGTAAGTTTAGCAGCATAAGATAGGAACCTATTTTGCCAAGCTTGCACCCTTTTTGCAACTTTTTCCAACAGAGGTAGACATTCTAACCGAGATAGTTTAGAAGAGAAAATGGGGACACCCAAATAATAGTGTGTGCTAGGGTGAGAATTCAACCCCACAGTCTGACAAATAAGGACCAGATTACGCACATTAGCTGAGATATGCACACTGGTTTTTTCGAGTTAAGATGGAGCCCAGACCAATCCGCAAATAACTTAGTGATCAACCTGGAGAACCCTTCCATAACTAAAGAGAAAAGATAAGGTGATAGAGGGTCTCCCTGTCGAATACCCTTAGCTATCTAGATCAGTTTGGATGGGATCCCATTGACAAGAATACTCAAAGAAGGAGTTCGGATACAAGCTATAATCCAATCAATGAACCGAGGCGGTAGCTTAATAGCTTTAAGGCATAAGTGAATGAATTGCCAACTAACTATATCAAAATCCTTGAAGAAGTCGACCTTAATTAAACAACTTTGGAGACGTTTGCCGAGTTGTACTCTTTTAATAGCTCCTATAAGAGGAGGATGTTATCTCCAATGTTCCTCCCCAGGACGAAAGCTCCTTGTGCTGGATTGATGATGTCGATGATGGCCTCTTTTAACCTCTCTGCTAAGATCTTAGAAATGATTTTATATATGGTATTACAACAGAAAATCAATCTGAAATCAGACATTTTGAGGGTATTGCTTTTTAGGAACTAAGCAAATATATGTATGATTTAACTCCTTGAACATCTTCGAAAATTCAAAGAATTCCAACACCACAGAAGAAACCAGCTCACCTATGATATCCCAAGTCCTTTGGAAGAATAAATCAATAAAACTGTCAAGACCAGGTGCTTTGGAGGGTTTCATGTTGAAAATGACTTGTTTGACATCCTCATGAGTAACAGGCCACATCAGTTGTTCCAAGATGCTAGGTTCAACCAAAGCCTCCATTAAAGTGATCATATTAAGACTTGGCAAAGAAAAAGAATCTTCACCTATCAATTCTACAAAATGTGTCTGAGCCTACTCCTATAATTGGGGTTGACAAGAGTAAGTGTGGCCTCTATTATCCCTAATATTGTATTGGTATTCCGAAGAGCCAGTAGGAAGCATGAAAAAACTTAAAATTGATATCCCCTTCCATGAGCCAGTTTAACCAGGCCTTTTGGTGAAAAATGGATTTTTGAAGCTGTAGGGCTTCCATGTAATTGTGGACGCAGTAGCTTTTCGTAGTACGGAGGAAAACATTATGGGGATCATGGTAACAAGCATCTTGAGCTATCAAGAGCTCGTCCCTTAAGTTAGTTGTATCCAGATACTATCAAGATAGGAAACTTTTCAGTTTAACCTTCACCTTCTTCAATTTATGCATTAATTGAAAGGGTTTGTAACCAACCACATCAATTTTCCAGCACCTATCCACCAAATCACTAAATCCCTCTATCTTAGTGAGCCCATTAAAGAACCGAAATAGGGCAGCAGGTCTTGGGCTCTTTTCCAATCTCTAGATCAACTTAAAGGAGTCATCAGAGAAGAGATTGTCCCCAAAACACACATATGAGTAAGAGAAATGACTCAACCAAGACGAATTAACGAGAGCTCAATTTAACTTTTTCCGAAAGTAAAAATCCTCCTATTGGTTATTCGATCAAGTTAGCTTCCGACCTGAGGCCCTCAAATCCACCAAATCCATTGCGGAAAGGAAAGATGAGAGTTCCTTCGTTAACGCAGAATTAAATAATCTCCCCCCTTCAATTTCAGTTGAAAAGGACTGTAGATTCAGACTATATAGGTGACTTGGATAATAGAAGGTCCACTAAGGGTATGTGTTTACTCTTACAGGCGGGTCTATCTGTTGGAAGTCTACAGTACAGTCATCGTGGCTTTATTAACAACCGAGATAGAGTATATGGCATTAGCTAAGGGAGCTAAAAAACCCTTATGGCTTATTGGTTTGGTGAAGGAACTGGGTACTAAACAAGGTGGCGTTCAGGTATAATGTGATAGTCAGAGTGTCATCCATTTAGCTAAGAACCAGGTTTATCATGCATGGATAAAGCATATAGATGTAAGTTTTTATAAGATTAGGGAGTTGATAGCATCTGGTCAGATATTGCTGCAGAAGGTTCATACTTCAAAGAATGTTGCTGACGTGTTGACGAAACCAATTACAATTGATAACTTCAAGCATTGCTTGAACTTGTTCAACGTTTCTAGATGTTAAGCATGATTGGAGTGCCCAACCTATCTAGTGTGAGAGAAGACTCAGAGGTGTATTCATTTTCATGGAAAGCATATATTCGCAAAGGTGGAGATTGTTATGTATATGGCTCATATACTGGTAAAGGGGCAGGTGTGGGAGCAGAATACGGTACAGGATTGACGGTTTTAGGTGTCATCTGTACGATGTTGTAAGGACGTACGGATGACATGACAACGTAGTGACATGGGTTTTAAATCGTGTCCTATTGTAACTGTACAACTATTTTTAGGGTTTTATACAAAACCTAATGTACCTTATTTGCGCAAGTTGAATAATACGAAAAGTTGCTTCACTCCTGAGGATGTAGGAAACACCTGGTTTCCGAACCTCGTTAAATTATGTGTTCCTCATCTTTGTTTAAACCTCTTTTACTATTTATTACTCAACAACTAGTATCAGAGAGTGCAGTTGAGATGGCGATGAATCCTATTATGAAGTTCGACGTGACGAAGTTTGATGGAACTGGAAACTTTGGGTTATAGCAATGACGGGTGAAGGACTTGTATAGGATTGACGGTTTTAGGAGCCGTCAGTACGACATCTTATGGATGTACGAATGATGTGGCAACATGGTGATATGGGTTTTAAATCGTGTCATGTTGTAACTGTACAACTGTTTTTAGGTTTTTATACAAAACCTAATGTGCCCTATTTGCGCAAGTTGAATAATACGAAAAGCCGCTTCACTCCCAAGAATGTAGGAAATACACGGTTTTCGAACCTCGTTAAATTATGTGTTCTTCATCTTTCTTTAAAGTCTCTTTTACTGTTTATTACTCAACAACTGGTATCAGAGAGTGCAGTTGAGATGGCGATGAATCCTATTGCGAAGTTCGACGTGACGAATTTTGATGGAACTGGAAGCTTCGGGTTATGGCAACGACGGGTGAAGGATTTGTACAAGATTGACGATTTTAGGAGCCGTCTGTACGACATCATATGGACGTATGGATGATGTGGTAGTATGGTGATTTGGGTTTTAAATCGTGTCATGATGTAACTGTTGATGGGTGTCGAATCCACCAAAAATAAAATCGACTCCTAGAAAATCAATTAAATTATAGCTAGAGCGAGTAGAGTCGTACCCATAGAGACTGGAGATTAATCAATCTTATTGACAAACAGGGAATCAATTAACAAGGAAATAAAAAGGGGGTTGGAAACTAGTGAGTTAAAATACTAAATTTAATAAATGGAAAGCAAATAAATTTAAATCGAAAAGAAATCATATTAATAGCATCTAACAAGGTAATCTCATTCAAGTTCTAAGGTTGATCATTGAAATAAGGAATCCAAATCCTACAATAGATTGGTTATGATTATTGAAATGCTTCTAATAATCTAATCCTTCCTAAATTTTAGGTTAGCTGGAAAAGTGCCTATGACTAATCCCTTATTAACGAACAATCCGGACACGCGTCTAGGATTTAATTCGCTAATAGCTTTAAGAATTATAAAGACCCAACCCTAATCAACAAGATCAACAAGCGTGATTGTTTAAATCAGATTATTCATTCTCATAATATAACTTGAAAATCTAGTTATAATCAGATTATATTACCTGCCATTGTCATCAAAATTAACTAGACAAATACAGATCTAGAAATCTTGATTAGCTAATTACAACCTTGCCAATTGTACAACGAGCTCTTATTGCAATAACCAACAAGATAATAATATCAATAAAATAGAGAATGAATAAATACTGCAGAATTTTAAGGATAAAAATTAAGTTTAGATTTCACAGCTCATATGAACTTGAACTTGATTAACCATTGCTAGACTAAAGTAGGTTTAGCCGCTCATGGCTGTACAAAAACTTGCAAAATAAGAAATAAGAGACTCTCTAATTTTCTGAAAATTGGCCCCCTAAATCTCCTGCTAACCCCATTTTTATAGGGAGAATTCTCTTTTTAAGAGAGAGAAAAATAGGCTAAAAGTTAGCATCCCTAACTTCCCTCACTAATCTAAAAAAATCTTCCTTTACAAATCTGAAAAATATTAAAATTAAAAACTCAATCGTGCCCCCAACTCTGTACCAGACATTCATTCACCCACGACCTTAAACCGTGGGCACGGTTTACTGCCCAGAATCTGAAGTCAGTCCAAAAATTGCAGATAAGCAGTTACAGCTCAAAACCTCAAGCAACAAAATGTCTCTAATTTGGCTCAATTGTCATCTTTTACCCAAAATACATAAAACTAAATAAATTTCACCATTTCCACACGAATATTTACCCAAAATATCAACACAATCAGTAGTATAATTAGCAAATATTCACACCATCAATTGTACAACTGTTTTTAGGGTTTTATACGAAACCTAATTTACCCTATTTGCGCAAGTTGAATAATACGAAAAGCTGCTTCACTCCCGAGGACATAGGAAATACACGGTTTTTGAACCTCGTTAAATTATGTGTTATTCATCTTTTTTTAAAATCTCTTTTACTGTTTATTACTCAACAACTAGTATCAGAGAGTGCGGTTGAGATGACGATGAATCCTATTACGAAGTTCGACGTGATGAAGTTTGATGGAACTAGAAACTTCGGGTTATGGCAACAACAGGTGAAGGATTTACATAATTGACAATTTTAGAAGTGGTCAGTACGATATTGTATGGACGTATAGAGGACGTGGGTTTTAAATCGTGTCTTGCTGTAATTGTACAACTACTTTTAGGGCTTTATACAAAACCTAATGTACCCTATTTGCGCAAGTTGAATAATAAGAAAAGCCTCTTCACTCCCGAGGACATAGGAAACACACGGTTTTTGAACCTCGTTAAATTATGTATTCTTCATCTTTCTTTAAAATCTCTTTTACTGTTTATTACTCAACAAAATGTATATTGTGTAAACATGTCATTGGATGGGTGATATGGACTTAGTATGTTTTGACTCCCTCAACTATATTTTTCTGTCAATTACCACCAACTTCATAGTAGTAACTTCAAGTAGCGCCAACTACAATATATCTACTTTTATGTATGTTTTTCATTTGTTTTCACATGTATTTATACCGTAGTGTGCACAATGGTATGACTTAGTATGTTGAAAAACTTTCTTCGCTAATATTATTATTTCACTTATTTTTGAGATTTTGCATTTATTTATATCACTAGTAATCAAGTTTAAGTGTGAGATGAGAGCTTTGACTTTCAGATTTTACGTGTTGGTCACGTGCTTGTTTGGGTCATGGCAATTAATTTCGAAAAATTTTGATGTTTTAGATGTGTTAATCCATACTTTCTTGTTTTGTCATGGCACTTTCTAAAGATTACATATCATCAAACTTTTGGGAAATCCACTTAAACAAAGCTTTGACAATGGCTGTCTTTCCTATGCTAGCATGTCCCAGATTCCTACTAAGTGAGTATTTTCTAACCCCTACATAAAAATGATTCAATTTTCCAAATTCGCGAGTCAATTCCAACTAAGTTAGAGTCGCCACTTGGGGACATCTGATAGATTTTCTCCAAAATATCCTTGACAATTTCTTCGACAAGTTTGGAATCAGCTGGCCTATTAATCATTGAAAAGAAAGGTTGAGTTGGAACCAACTCAAAGTTAAACGAAAACAGGCCATTGCCTCGAAGCAACAAGAGATAGATTTCTGATGTTCTTTGAGGATTGACAACCTTGGAAACGAGAGTAAGTGTTGCTTTGTTAACAATTTTTAAGAAGGTTTTGTTATGGAAAACTTTCGGGTCATGGCTTTGTTTCTCGTCACAGTTTTATTTCTAGACTAGCTATTATGAACAAACTTTATCTGGTGACCCTAGAGTCCCAGCCAGATTGAGAGGTAACGATTGACAAGCCTTCTTTCCACTTGGCGACTTTCTCCACTATACCCTCTCCGACCTTCTTCGTCGAAGCTTCTTGATGCTTAGCTATGACTTCTGCGAAACATCCACTATCTTGTTTTACATGGGACGTACCGGCAATCAGGACGGATCTACATTAGGGGCAAGGGATACTTGCACTACTGCCTCCAAAAGAATTTCTTATAAAAAATTATTATTTTAAATTTTAATTCATAAATTTTTTTTTAATTTTATTAAAATTTTGCCTTTATTAAAAATAAAATTTTATTTTGCCTTATTTAAAAAAAAATTTCTAGATCCGTACTTGCCAACAACACTGTCTGACCAAGTGTATACATGCATTCGAGTACCTTCACCACTTCGTCCAAGCACCACGTGGAATCTGCAAAGTTCTCTGAGAAAATGATCAGAGAAACTGCTGATTCTTCTATTGTATTCAAGAGGGTTGCTAGAATGTGCCCTCTATCAAGTTGATCGTCCATGAATGTTTTGATTTGTCTTCGAGAAAAAGCATGATATAGATGGCTGGTGAAACTATCACGAGTTTCCCCTTTGAAACTCAAGAAAACATCGTACTTCCATGGTCCGGTGTTATAAGACATGGAACTTGATATGGAAGAGAAAGAAGAAAAGGACTAGGAGTGGTAGAGAGAAGAAGAAGATGATGAAGTGAAAGACAATTTTGAGCTAACGCATTATTTCTGTCATGAACAAAACAAGGATTACCTTAGTACTTGCAATCAAAGTAGCTTAAAGGTTGTTTGGTCTATCAGTTCAACTCTCCTTACAGTAAAACCAAAAATACAAATCAAAATAAAACCAAAACAAAAGAAGCAAACCTGAGAATAAGAATTCTAGCTTTGCTTATTCAATGCACTTGTGTGTAAAGCCGATTTGAAATCCGCTTCCTTTTTTTTTTTCAATCTACTCCCATATATAAAGGGTCCTTCCATATTGCATAAATTCTCATGAAAATGAATCAAGAATAAGCTTACATTTATGTAATATGTCGAATTTCTACAAAATAGTGCTAAACTTCCATGTTTAAAGAATTCAATATTCAAACTTGCATAAAATAAAAACCACAACTATATATTTGCAAGAAATATAAGTCATGATCTAATTAATGTGGAAATTTTGTATGTTTGAAGTTAAGTATGTTCAATTGATTGTTTTAACTAATATCTACTATTCAATTACAGATACTAATTTATAAAAATCTGATAGTATTTTTTGTAACTTGTCCAGTAAGTATATTGGGACGTAAGAACACAGATGTTGCATGTACTTTTTGTGATAACTTCTGAACCTCCTGACTTGTGAATGCAAGATGCGTTAACTTGAAATTCGAAAGTTTTAGCTTAGCATAAATTAAATGAAGAAGACATGCCATCCGGTCCTTGTTGAACTAAATAATTAGTTACAAGGGTATGCTGATTATTGATGCTTTAAATTATTGTGGACTTGTGTCGATGACCTATAATAATTTCATGTTGCAAAATAAAGGTAAAAAAATGATGGCAATACAAAATTTTAGGAATTAAGATAAGTTTGCTTGTCGTCCATGAACAAGTAAGCATGGCAGTCCAAATTAAAGCATACAAATAAGTAGCATATCCATTTCCCAACAGACCATTGTTGGAGAATGAATACTGTAGCAACCTAAGAAGGAACCTTTCCAAACAATAAGCTTATAGCCTTATACATATGATGAGTATCTTCAGTTTGATCCAGCAAAGCGTCCATGAGATAGAAATTGGAGAAAAAGAAGAGAGATTGGTGAGGATGAGTACCTAAAGACCTAACCATGGTTGATGGGTTAGTGGAGAAGAACCCTAAGAGAACCAAATATATCCCTAGGGTTGCATGCATGTGCTATGGCCTCCATATCCCTTCATGGAGCCATAGCTTGATATTTAAGTAAAATGCTAAATGCAAGCTACAAACACTACCCCTCCTAACTGGACTAAAACTCCCGAGTTTTAGCCAGAATGAATTTACAAGATATTTAGAAGGAAAAAGAAACGAGTTAGTAACATTTCTTCCCTTGCCTTAAAGGGAAACTTTCGGTTAAAACACATCAAAAGATTTTTAAAGCTGAAGTTGGTAAGTAAAAAACATTTTAAAGAAACATGAGTGCATGGTCCTAACTCTAAAACCCTAAGACTAGCTAGCTAGATGTTAATGCACAAAAAGAACTTTGGGCATCCCAAGTGCCCAAGATTTTTTTTCCCTAAAATTTCCTCTTCAATGAGGTGATTAATCAGTCATTTTTTGGAGGGATTAGCCATAAAAACAAGTATTGGAAGTGAAGGGCTTGCTGTTTTTCTTGTTGAAATGTACATTTTCGCAAACCATTTTTTAGTTGTTTAGCCTTCCCTAGGCTAAAATTTTTAAAAACGGTTGATTTTTTTCGTTTAGCCTTTCCAGGGCTATAGGAAAATTTCCAACTAAGATAATCCAATAAGCTCTTAGTTGGTGCTTATACGTACAATACAAGTGATTATTCTGGTTCTCTTCATGGAACCCTTCTTGAAAAAAGATGCATGAGAAAAAAAAGATATGCAGGACTCTTTCCAATTCCGATTCTTGGAGAGTGATTCTGTATGACCCCTACGAAGGGCATGTATGTGTGCAAAGAGCCCGAGTACCAAGCATGGGCTCAGGTTAGACAGAGAAGGGTAGGAACAAATTAACCATGGTTAGGCCTAAGGTTGTCGAGCCTCGAAAAGAAGGTGCTGAGGAAGCATACGTACGATTGGCTAGATTGCGATAATCTCACTAGTGATGAGGAACTGGTGGGGGTGGGGCTTGAAGTCCCGTTGTCACGCCTGTGGGACAGCAAAACACACTGTCAAAAATATTAGTATTCTTTGAACTCTTACCATTGCAAAGAATCCCCAAAACTAGAGCACACTCATGCGAAAACATAATTAAATCTATCTACGAAAAGCAGTCTGCTTCCCTATAGTCTTCGCAAGATAATCTCTGGAGCGCTATACAAAAAAAGGGGGAAAACAAGAATAATGGAAGTTTACCTGATGGCAAAGCTGCAGTTGGAGCAAGGGACACGGGCGTTCCATAATGCTGTGGGTAGCTACTACTTGAGTTAATGGGCGAGTACTGAAACAGTTGGTGAGGATACTGAAAGCCATAGCCCTGCCCAGAAGCGTAGCTTGTGGCTCCTCCGCCACCTTCACCGAATTGAAGATAAGGTAAGTAAGCAGCTGCAGCGCTAGTCATCATCCCACCTGGTCCAGTCCCATACAATGGATACTGCGGAGTCGCTCCTCCATACACACTGTAATAGCTCTGCAGCATGCATAAAACAACATTCCAATATGTCAGTAACTAACTCCTGAATTAATTAATAGAATGCATGTGTAGTTTTTAGTCAAGAGAGAATAGTATTGGAGATAGTTAAAAAATATGTTACTGCTACACATTTCTATGAAACTTGGAAGACTGTGAAAGGATTGGAAGTATATGAAGAGAGTGGACCACTTCAAAATAATAAAGAACTCAAAGCGAGTCAAAGTAAGGAGTAAAGACCACCAGCTGTGAGCTTAACTTTTCCACCACTTACACCACTCTTGGAGGGAGCCAAAAAAATGAAGAAAAAACGCAAAGATGCAGTCTGTTGTATATCTATTTTAATGGCATCCAATAATAAAAGCTAAGTTCAAAGCTTTAAATGTTATATTGTGAGTGACATTACAGAATTCAGATTTCAATTACTAGCTAGAGGAAAAGATTGTTTAAACTATAGTATAATATAACATTCTTATCGACAGTTTTGCAAGTGATAAGCCAAGTCAATCGCTTTATGTGTAAACTGTTGGGTAAAGGACAGGGAAGAGAATCATTGAAGAGTGAAACGAAATAGTGGGTAGCAAGAGGAAATAATGACAGCTGATGAAAGGTGTAAAGGTAAGTGTCTGCTAAAAAGTATACATATTATTAAATGCTTCAAAACGCATCCTAAGATGTAGCGTGTCAAAAGCAAAAGAAAAGCAGTATAAATTTGTACAAACCGTTGGGTAACTGTAGTCTGGTGAGTATGACGAGTACCTGCACACATCAAATTAGATTACGAGAGAAAGTTACTACTTGAATCTTGTAAACTTAGTTAGTCTAAAGTTCCAAAAAGAATGCCATTCGAAGGAACAAAGAAAACAGGTCAAAACCATACTCTATCAATCGAAGTAACATCAATATTAGAACTTGTAGAACAAGAAAATGCATGTGGCTCGTGTCTGAGTTTAGGGGCGGTGGAGAGAGAGAGACAGTAGAATGATGTTCTGCAATCAAAGGCATTAGCATGTGAAGTGAGCCCATGATGGAAAAGGCATGAAAGGTGACTGGTTCTGAGTCATCTTCACTTTAAGAGACAAGAGATAGAGAGATGTGAAGAAGTGGGGTGGCAGTCTGGCAGATGAATGAAGAAGCATGGTCGATAACCCTAGTATGAGTTGGCAATGCACGTGCTATGCATGCAGCATCCCACACATCTATACATGACGAGAGATATAAAAACATCACAGTGATTACCCATAGACATTGTAAGGAATGCCTTGTTGGAAGGCATAATGAGGGAATGATGCTGCTAAAGGAAAAGTTGTCCCCACTCCTCCTTCTCCTCCTCCAAACCCTCTCTGAAATGAGTTCATTACCCTCATGTTCCTTCCTCCTGCAGTTGATCCTCCACCTACACTCACAATTTCAACCATGTAGAATAACAAAATAAGTATTTTGCAAACCTATCACATTTTTTGGTTCAAATCGACAAAAGTTTCCAATGTACTAAAAAAAAGCACAAGAACATATGTTACATGCAATGACCTTCCATTGATATATAATTTATGGTCTCATTTCTAATAGTATAAAAAGGGTTTCTTAGAAAATGGATTGAATTTTCTGCAAGGGAAGGACAAACTATCCATTTTCTAACTATATACATCTAGTGTCTAATATGGACTCCAAAAGATAAAGAAAACAACTTTCCATATAGAGAGGAATATTCATGAAGCATATGGATTTTGATTGTGAATATGTTTTCTTCAAAATAGAATATTCTTGGTCCCCCATCATCTTCTTCTTTGAGCAACAATGTGCTCTTAACTATGACGAATATCCATTAGCGCTAAACCTTGCTTGATGAATCAGAAATTAGTAATTGGGTGATGAGATAGTAAAGAAAAGCATCTTTATACAGTGAAAGCTATGATCTTTTTTCAAGTAAGTTATATGAACATTTCTCTAGATCTGAACTTGTCCTGAATTACAACTTTCTTTATAATTTGTGATGAAAAGAAAACCTCACTCACATGAAATAATGTACAAGAAAGTAGAGAAAAAGAAAGGAAGAGAAAAGCAAAGTTATTTCACAAATATACCATGCTTTGGAGTAGAGGGTTTGGATCTCTGAACACCTAAAGATGCAAGATTGCAATTAGCCCTTCTACCATCGATAACTGGAGCAGCATCAACACATGCTTTCATGGCGGCTTCAGGTTCCCGAAAAGTGACCTGAAATAGGACAAAACCACATTTCGCCAAAATCAGTGATATAAACCATATCTTGATTCTGTGCTGAGCCTCAAAATTCATGCAAGTTTCATCACGAATTTTCTTTCCCACCAAGATCCAGTGAGAAAAAAAGTTAAGAGGACAATAACATGAAAAAAAGAAGCAGAGAAGTGGTAGATACTATAAGAAGAAAAACGAAAGAAAGCATACAAATCCATAGCCTTTGGATCTGCCAGTGGCCTTATCAGTGATAACAACAGCCTCCAAGATCTCACCAAACTGTTCAAAGTACTTCTTCATGGTCTCTTTCTGGGTTTCCCAAGCCAACCCTCCAACAAACACCTTAGTGTAGGTTGTGTCACCAAACTGTCCTGCCAAATTTGCTGGAGTCATCTTAAAACCTTCCCTTTCTCTCTTCTTCAAACCAAAGTCAGAAGCACCAACACAACTTCTGTATCTGTGTGTCAAAGGAGATAAGGTCACAAGACCAGACCTGGCAAGTTAGCTAGTTCTAATAGCACAAAAGTAAGCTTCTTGAATATGTCGATAGATGTGAGAATTGGGTGGCAAAGATGAGAAAGACCCAATACAGCGTGAGAGACAAAGATGAGAAAGACCCAATACAGCGTGAGAGACCTTCTCTTAGATTGAGAGGTGAATTTTGGTGGTGGTAGTGATATACCGATGCGCAAAGGAGAGAGAATTAGGTTAGAGATATGAAAAGACACCCTCTCTCGTATTACGAACATAAATCTATATATAAGCTAGTGAACCCCAGTAGCCCACCCTCTTTACAATCTGGGACGTATCAATCATTCTTTCACGCGCCGTGATTTTGCGTGTTCGTCAATTTTGAACGATCCCGCCTGGTCATTATATCATTCTTTCACGCGCCGTGATTTTGCGTGTTCGTCAATTTTGAACGATCCCGCCTGGTCATTATAAATTGTTATGAGATCATAGTTACACGCGCTTCTTTGAAGTTGGGGCTGGCGTTTATGGCATTTTTATGTCGTCCATAGTTGTACTTTCAATTATTTTACGGGGGAAAGTTCAATGTTGGTTTTACCCTTAGATGTACGCGAGATTAGCGACGTTACCGTAGAGCAATTGGAAGGCGAGAGCAAAGTCCGTAGTGGCAAAAACGGAACGCAGGGGATTATTATGAAATCACGCGGGAGGTCAACGGTCAAACTGTCTCTGCAGAATGAGCTTCTTTTATGTAGTGGGATGCATCATCATGCATATGCTTGTGTTACTAACTAATTGCCTCGCAGGTTCTAATCAATGGGATCGTGTACGCGGCAAACGCCATCTTGCATTAGCTGGTAAGTGGTTCTGTCACCAAGATATCAGTTATTTGTTAAAAATATTTGGTAATATTAATTATTTAGCATTAATTGTTGATATATAAAATGACTTATGAATGTATGATTTTAAAAATATTATAAGGACATGAATATTATGTTTCTTAATATTTTGTTAAATATTCTTATAATAATTTAGATTTTAGATATTTAATTTTACAAAAAGTAAGTTTATAACTTTAATAAAAAATAAAATAATAATAATAATAATCTATTGTTAAATTCTCTATTAATATGAATGATGCAGTGAGCTACATCATATTAGTTTTTTATATAATTATGTATGAATTTCATTATTTAATAAATTAAAATATCTATAATTATAATATGATACAGATACGATATATAGTAGTTATATAATTAAAATATTAATTTGATGTGACTTTTTATGCTCAAAACTTAATATTATAGTTTTTTAAATGTAAACTAATATTATAAAATTAAATAAAGATTAAAAAGTTTAATTAACTCTTTTATTATATTCTTTCAAACTTCGGTACAATAAAAAAAACAATTTTGAAAACACACAGAACAAAAGTATATAAAGTGAAGGACAATATTGTCATTAAGCAAACAGCTAACTCTAAAAACGCCTCTTATAGAGCTTTTAGAAATCAACTTATTAGAGTTAAATAAGCTAACCAACAAGTCATTTATTAAACACATCAATAACTTTTTAAGATGATTAAAAAATTAACTTTTAGTCAATAAGCTAAAAACAATTGATAAATTGTTTGCCAAACACCTCCATAATTTATAAATCATAATATATGTTTTTTAATACTAACAAAGAAAATATAATAATTGAAATTAAAATAATAAATTTGATTTAAATAACTTTTCTAAAATTTAAACTAAAAATTTTTAAAAATCTAATATTTGAAAATATAAAATAACTTTTCATATTTGAATCCTAATGATCAAATACCTGGAGATTATTAGAAAATCCCATAAATTGTTATAATTATCAATGATTAAAAAATTCAATCGGTTCGATCAATTTAATCGTAAAAATCTTGAACTGTCTAATTTTTCGGTTTAGTTTTTAACTTTCCGGTACAATTTACTTTAATAACTCTTGTTGTTAAAAATTAATCCATTTATTAATTAATTGGTCAATTTTTGCAAATAAATTTCTTATAAACTAAAATCAATCAATTAATTTTCATTTAACAATCTCTTTTTTCAATTAAATTTCAATTTCTTTAATAGGTAAGAACAATCTTTTTTAATCATATTTTAATATTTTTTATTTAATCTTTTGTCTGTTTTATGATGATCTAATTAATATGAGTTAAACCTTAAGCTTCTTATCTTATTAGTTTAACTTTCGGTCCGATTTTTAAAACGTTGATAATTATACAACAGTATATATTTCTTAAATTTTGTTTAAGGTCCCTTAGCTTGTATTAGGTTATACATGATAGAAGCTATTCTATTGTTTTAACTTTTAAGAACTCACCGTACCTTTTTTATGTTAATATATGACTCAAATTCTACATAAGAAAACTCCTCTTCTTTATATGCAATTACCACTCCAATATCTAATTCCTTGTTTTCGAGATTATAAGTTCAGCTTATTTGGAGAATATAAATGATGAAGTTTGAAGGAATCAATAGCAAGAGGACTAATGAGGAGTAGAAAGTAAAGGAAAAGGCAAAATCAGGACAAGAATGTTCTAATAAATTGATAATTTGGGTGATTGACAGGTTCTAGATGCATGCATACCAATCATGTAAGAAAAGCGGCAGTCATCTTTATGTGCTTGTCGATCGGCAATAATTAAGTAAACCAACTCATCAAATAATTGTTGGTATCTGCACTGTGAACAAATATGCTAATTTAAATTAAAGTAGTTCATCATACTCTTGAAAATAATGGGATATGCTTAAGTGATCCTTTTTTTTTTTTAATGAAATGATGTTTTCTTGTGTATCATTATGTGTGTGCCATGATTATACTTTTTTTTAAAATTAAGGTGAATTTTATGTCATATTGTTTTATACTCAAGCAATCAGGTATCTGTACATGTGAATTCAGAACTATGTTTGACGCCATGATCTTGTTGATGGAAGCTCTCTAAGTACATATAATAAGACGATTTGGCAATTCATAAGAATAAGTTTACTCGACTCGGTCGTTCGTTATTTGAGGCAGCGCATACATACGTCACTTGTCGGAATTGGGTTGGACTCGGCAGCACCTAGCAAACCCATCACACTCTTTTTTCAGACAAAACCAACTCTGATTCTGAAGTACAAAGAAGTTATGTTTTCTGAAGTTAAAAAGGAAACGTGCAACCATCAATGAGTTTAAGTTGCTCTTCATCTATCAGCCCGACGACTTCGGAAATACCTGTAGAAAAGTAGCAATTATTGCCTTAGGGCTTGTGTCCGCCCAAATCAATCCTAGTTCATGTTCAGGGAACATAGCAGAAGCCTAAAGGGAATGAATGATAGTGGCAACGAAGGAAATAAACAAATAAAGAGGGGTGGGAGCGGGATTCCGCAGCACCAGCAGGTCCAAAATGGGTTCAGAAAAAAGGGAATAAAAAGAAAAAGACTAACTGTACTGGAAATGGTTGAGGCATCTGTCTCCAGCTTGTTGGACCAGAAAGTAAAGTATCAACTACTCAACACTTCATGCAACCCCTCATTCACTTCCTTTCCTTCTCTCTTATTAGAGTCATATTAATAATAGTCATGAAAAACCATTTCAGAAATGCTTTGTATAGAATAAGTGTTGAAACTAATAGAGTCCGCCTCCCTCATAATTTCTCCTTGTGAACCTGAATCACCTGCCTTGTAAAGAAAATCCATTAATCCACATCTGGTTACCACTAGAATTTCCATTAGAAACCGAAATATAGTAGAGCAGCACTTGGAAAGAGAACAACAAACTTGTCAGCATCCAATGATGTAAAAAATGAAATTTGGGTTTGCATCCACAAGCCATCACAGAAGGCTCGGCCTCTTCAGAATTTGGAAATCTTAATTTAAATTCAGCCCATTAACATATATGTACGGATAGCATGGTGAGAAAAAAATTTGGGGGCTAAAAGTATAAACACCATCATAAAATACTTGCCAAGATGCTAGAAGTGACATATTAGTAGTAAATCTCTACGATACTACAAAAGAAGCTCCAATTTCCAGAAAACTAGCCCAAAACACGTACAAGAGCAAAAAGCTATATTCTAGAATCAAAGTTTGGAGTCTCTATGATCAACTTAAAAACCAAAGTAGCAAGCCCTGTAAAGACTCATTGCCTTACTCTGATGAATCTTCGTGATAAAGATGTAGTGCAAGACCAAAGCGTGCACATGCTCGACGAAATGCCATTGCTTCTGCCTTTTGTACAGGATCACCAAAGCCTGAATCATCCAGTGCTGCAGTTCCGGTGGCTTCCCTGTGTAGCTGGTATGCAGAGAGAAATGGCCAAGAGGTTACAAAACTGAGCTATTGTTGTGTGGAGTTTGAATAATCAGCCATGAGATGGGAATTCTATTTTGAAAGCAAAGGAAGTTTGCATGGACAAACTTGTTCGGGTGTTGTGAGGTTGTTTGATTGCTGAAGTTATGGAAGGTCTAGACTTGCAGCATGGGTTTAAACAGTTTGTAACTCACTAGATCAGCCTCAGTACCACAAAGTTTCCTTATCCTACATTTTCCTAACTAATTCATTTCAGTCAATATGAAGAAACATTTTCCAAAAAAAAAAAATCAAAAACCATTCCCAGGACAAGTCAAATAATTCAAACAAGAGAATGAAACGGTCAGAGAGACAAAATCACTAGTCATTCCTACCATGCCATCTATGCTATTGGTCAGACAATTGCACGACCAAAACACTTCATTCTATAAACTAAAAAAGAACCATTGTAGATATAGGGATGCCCGTTATCTTCTAAAGAATCACTTATTGTGTTTGCCAGCTAAACCAAAAGCAAAACATGAAATGTTTGACCTGTTTCTTTTATATTTTTTGTACGAATAGAAATTTTAAAAAATGCATTGGATTTATCACTTAGGTTATTCGTTCTTTGTTTGCACAATTCGATTGCCCTGAGATCATAAGCCAATTTGGTAGAGCCTGATTATCAAGTAAAAAAAAAGATGTCAGATTATGCTGCCCATTGTCAATATATATTCATACGATAACAAAAACATTTGGAAAGATTGTTAAGCAAGATTGCAAAATCATGCATACATTAAAAAGAATAATCCACAAAAAGATTGAAATAAGTACTATTATCACTGTTCTTGATCAAAGATTACTATATCCTTCTATTTTAGAAAGAATTTATTTTTCATGTTATGCAATCTCCAGTAAATAGATTACTTAAAAATAATCTTAGGAATGAGCTTATGTTGAAATTTTGATTTAAACAGTAATCAACTTGAATCTTTCATCTTCAGCTATGACATTCCTGCCACATCACCCAGTTTAGCCTTGTTTTCTATGACAATAAACCTTCTGTACATGAAAGGTTATAAATTCCCACTGTTTTAAATTGATCTACTCAATAGCACCATATTAATAATTTGAACTATGTTTCTGACGGATGAAAATTTAAATACTTAATGTCATTTATGCCCAGTTTATTAACTAAAACTTTCATAGGTGAAGCTGAAGCCATCATACACCTGGAATATAGACAACAACCTTGGCCTAGAATGAGTTGAAGAACTCAGCAACCACAGTGCCTACTGCGGACATTTTTTGTTAATGTGATATATTTGCACTCATGAAAGAAATCATAAATTCAGACACTTACCTCAGCATCAGTCCCGTATAGTGTCACACGATAAACCACAGAAACAGACTTGTTATCTGGAGAATAAGTGATGTTCCGTACCTCACCAGACCATTCTGCATCAATCAATTATTAAAGAGCTTTCAAATGATAATTCTTAGAGCTAAAATTCGTTACATTGTGGTAATGGTCAATGAAAGCACAGATAGATGAATTCCTGTATACCTCAATGCAACATTCCAACTAAACTTACCTGGAGCATGTAAATTCATGATCCTATTAACAAGATGCCTGCAACAAATGGATAACTAAAATATCAGTTTATGAACTTACTAATTGCTCTACTTACAAATGAATTCTGATCAATACTTTTATGCAAGAGGATCTGACATCAAGCACAGACAAAAACTATGCCATACACGTAATGTGAAAAAGTTCAGCACAATTATGTTTGACGCTTCAAAAAACAAAACAGGCATGCCTCAATTACCGTTCCTCAACTAACTTTTGCTTTGTGGGTTAAGCAGCCGTTCATCCGAATCCCAAAAATGCTTTCAATGATCGAAGTCCCTATTTTCCCTTTGTCAACTCGTTATGATTTTTCCCAAAAACAAGTTATTAACTTTCAATGTAATTGAACAGAATCACTTCGCGGAAAGGAAGAGAAAAATGACAACAAGAGCCAAATTCTTCTAAGAGTCCTCGCAGAGGACCATATCGCAGTAAGACCCCAAACTCAGCAAAGACATTTAACCACATTCGCATACAAAAAATAAATCATACGCTAGTGGGCGCAAGTAAGTCATATACCAGGGAACGTATCTGACACTGAAGCCATCTTCAACGCGTTGTCGAATGAGAGAATCAGGGACTTTCTTGTTGAGTTCTTTGAGTATTTCTGAGAGCGGCCTACAGAGTCCCGGAGTGGGTATCACCTCGTCATCGTCGTTGTGGCTATTTTTCTCCCCATCTTTGTCCCTACCTCCAAAAGCAACTGAATAAGAGGGCCTCGAAGCGTAAGTGCGACTACAGCTAGGCCTCGAAGAGGTTTGAAAGAGAAGTAGAGACTGTTTCCATGACTGAGACTGGGAAAGCTTCGAACTTGTTGCTGCTCTTGTTAAGAATTTCAATTTCAGGGCAGAAAGCGCTGTCATTTTCTTGCGAAGAATGAAGCTTCAGAGAACGGAACATAAGAGTGGGGACAAGAAAGCAATGGACTCTCTGAAAACCCGTGTCCTATGAAATAGGCCTTTTTCGACAATTGATCATGTCACGTAAAAACTGTCCGACATATTTTAAAGTACTCAATTCTTTGATTTTTCAATTTAGTAATTTTTAAACACTAGAAATTGCCACTTGATTATTTAGAGTAAGCTTAAGTGCTATTAGACCTTTTTAAATTTTAAGTACCAGTGAGATTTATTTTTACTATATTATTGTTATTATTATTATTGATACCAAATTAAAAAATCTTAAAATTTTATACCATTTTAAATATATTATCCCCTTAAATAATCAAACTTGGGAACATAGCAACTATGCAATTCATAGTGTTTCTTTTTTTCATAGTGTCTTTATTTACATTTTGTTTAATAAATTTGTGTTTGGTAAAGAGCAAACAGAAAGTTGTAAAAAAAATGTCTTTTAATGATGCATCGTTGATTCTTTTTAGAAGGTGCAAGGAAGAATAATTGACCAGCATCATAAATTGGGGCGAGGCAAAAAAAAAAAAAAAAAAGGTGGTGTGATTCTAATTTAACACAGTAGATTTGATTTAATTATATTTAATTCAAGTTAGCAAATTTTTAATTAATAAATATTACAATACTGAAGGCAGCATGTCTGATTTCATTCTTTCTTTGTACATCCAAAGGGCCTACAACGAGAAATAAAGACATTTTGTTTTGTTCCCCTCCCCCTCTCACTAGGGGAAGTATATTGCAATGGCAGAATCTAGCTTCAGCTGAACTGATCTGTTGTGTTATTCATATTGGAGATGAGAGTCATTTGTTGGACATTGATAGGATAACAATCTCTTGGTGACCCAGAAAATGCCCTCTGAGCTAACATGGAATTCACAGCTTCTGTTGGATGGAATGCATCCCAAAACACGTATGCATTTCTGTTGGGGCATGGAACTGCAAATGGAAGACAAGTTATTTGGCCTTGATTCCTCCCAATTCCACAACAAGCCCTATCCACAACACTGAACCCTGCAACATATACACTCCACAACCACATTAACCAGCTTCTTATCAATTCCAAAGATTAGTGTTAAGAAGAGAGTATGTTTTCTCAATTACCATAAGTGGCAGGGTTATTTAGGATGTCACCAACTGCAGCATAGGTATTGCCATATAAAAAGATTGCACCAGGCTGTTTATTAAGTTGATCGACGAGTGATTTGAGTCCTTCATTGAAGGTTCCAAGTATCTGATTCACATAATCAACACATCTATCCGGCGGAGCTTGGCCGCTGGCTCTCTGATTAGGGATACAACCAAGGGGTCCAATTCCTGCTAGTAGGAATTTCCTTACTCCTAGACCGTAGAGTGCCTGCAATTAGCGTTGCGATTACTGGAAAAGCTAATGGTTTAAGTTAATGAGATGCTAAATGCATAACCAATGAATCCAGATCGGACCAGAAGTTGGCGAGCGTAGTGATTTAGCAGAAGATAGGCGAACTGTGGTGGGCTGTAGTTGTAGCTGGAGGAGTAGATTGAAGGCATGAGGTAATTGTTGATGTAGTCATTGCTTCCAAATACCAATACTGCTATGGATTTCGCAAGATAGTCTGTATAGTTCCTCCCGCTTATCACTGCTTTTAGCTGATTTAATGTCGTCTCGAAGTTCAGCACTTGCTGGCTCAGGCTGTATCTTTGTCCCTGCATTGTCCATCATTGAACTTGTAACTTAGCAACACATTCCCACTGTACTATACCATGGGATTTAGTCGGAGCTCTTATAAAGGAAAGTAAACGTAACCTCACATGATCCCATCCTAGGATTAAATGGAATCATAAGATGTTGGAAAATTCATTCAGGTTTACTCCTATCAGAAATAGACTACAGGTGAAGTTGGGGATTGTACGTAGTGTTGGCCTGTCTCATCAAGAATTCCAGCAGCTGCTGAAGCATAATTGACTCCTTCAAGTAATTTATATCCAGCTGTATTAGGATCCGAGAAAGCTGCAGGATAAGGCACACCCAGTAGCTCTCCTGCAAACCTCAAGTGTTCATAAAACCTTGTTAATTACGAACTATACTTGAACAATCAGGGAACTAGAATTTTTTTTTTTGGCCTCTAAATACATAAAAAGGGTGCAAGCTAGACTGAAGTGGGGTATTATTTTTGTATTATACCTCATACGTGGAAAAATAATAACTGCAATAATCATTGGAACCTCGATACTTTAGCTGCAGTTCAATGGAGGATTACATACCTAGTATGTCGACAAACGTTTTTCCATTACAAAATCTCCCAGTAGCACGGTAGTTGAAGTCAATACCATAAGGGTAATAATTACATTTGGCGATGGAGCTGAGGTAGTTGTTGTTGCCCACATCAACCAACGAATCTCCAAACACAAACATCGCAGGAACTGTCGCTGATTCTATAACTACAAACCTGCCCAAGCATTGCAGAATCCAGATTGCCATACTCAAAAACCAGAATCGTTGAATAGCCATAAACATCGTCATCCCTCTTACCAGCAACCCTTTGAGTCTTTGCTTGCAAATCACTGATAGAAAAAATGTAGAGTGTTCTAAAAATGGTGAAGGCCATATAAAGGACGTGGTAGAAAGAGGATGTGGTGAAGAAGGTAAGTATTAGGAGATTGTCTGGAGTGAAACCGTTATAGCTAGAGTCATGATAATGTAAGACAAAACACATGAAACCTTACTTTAGTTTGTGTCTTTATTCCTGGATTCAGGGTAGTCTTGTTTCTTAACGCTCATGTTACATATTGCTAACAGTTTTCTTGGGTTGTTAGGCTGTTTTGTCTTGCTGCTTTGCATGTCAGTACATGGACAATTCGCTAACTACAGTAGTAATCCAGCTAATGTTTGGACTAAGGGTTCATGCCAAAGTGAATTCTGTGGGCTATCTGGAATTGGATTATCTGGTGCCAAAGAAAACGCACAGGTAAGTGTCAACATGTTGTCACCTGCATTTTGGGGTTCAGGATGCTCTTTCAGGATTTTGTTTCCGAGTCGGATGATTAGATCAGCCAGAATAGCTATCCGATCGAAATGTGTTAAGTTTTTGTTCCAGCACCTGCTTGTCACTCCATTGTTTATGGAAAAAAGTGGAGATTTAACGAGGGAAAGAAATTAAGCACCTACCAAAAGATGTTCTTCAATGGGATTGCTCATCGATATCTATCCATCCATTTTCATAGAAGCATATGCAATGACAAGGTTCTCTCTATCTTCTACCATTTAAATCAATTAATAAAAGCATATTTCAAACCATTTTAGTATTTGCAATGTTTTAATTCGATAAAAAAATTATGATATGCAATATTACAAAACTAACTTAAATAGTCATTAAATTCATAAATTAAATATTATAGAAATTAATTTATAAATGAGATCGATTAGCCAAATCATATATCTTCAATAATTACTTAAACATCCTTGGACTGAGGTATTACTTGACAAAAATTCCCTTCTTCTTATAACTTTTCAAATCCTTTTATTAGGATAAAGCATAAGCAATATACTTAAATGTCAACAATCATGTAATAATTAAATCCTAATTCACTATAATTATCAAGATAAAGTAATAAGAAGTATTACAATTATTTGGTACATTTTAAAATTATCATTTTGTCCTTATTCTTACTTCTTTACTTAGTTTTTCTTAAAACTGCTTTAAATTAAATATTTGCTCATTCATTTTATTATTTGATTGTTTAATTAATTTAATTGGTTTCTTTCCTCTATTTACTCTTTCATTAAATTTAATCTTTCATATACACTGCTTAATTTCATTATAATAGAATTATTAATATTATCAATTTTAAATTTATTGATGGTAGCATCTTTTATTATTTTCTTCCTTTTTAATGATGTTAAAACTTCTAGTGATATTCAAAATAATAAATGTTATTAAGTAAGATCTTCTAATATTAAAATAATATGTAATGCATGCTTCTCCCTCTTAATTCATTCATCATGAATGATCAAATTTTAATATCACTACTCTCTCCACCTTTTTTTATTAACATTATAATGGTATATCATATATAAAACTATAAATATTAAATAAATAAATCAATTCTTTCTCTATTTCTTGAAAAACTTTATCACATTGAGTAGAAATATTAAATAAACAAATAAATATTAAAAGAACTTCATTTGAGTAGAAATCAAATTTGACTAGTGGCCCATTAGCAGATCTCAAGTTCATTACTTACAACTCCCAACAAGCCATATATATCGTAAACGTGATACCTCAGCCATGTATGTTCATAACATTCCTTTTCATTTTGCCAGTATACTCCTAGCCTACATTTCGACCTAGATTTCCTTATAAATTCAGTTTCAGCTAAAACTCACAAAGACCTCCTAAGC
>JAOTAX010000003.1:5332877-5362042 GCA_025629825.1 Erythroxylum guanchezii
ATATCCCATTCGAAATTGCGAGAACTATTTCATGAACATGAAGTCATCTCCAACATTGGTCCTCTTAAACAGAATGTAGTGTTTTCTCAAGCTAATTACTTGTGCTGTTTGAAGTGTAAAATAGTATTCTCTCCTTCTTTCTCACACGCACATACGGCACAGACAATATAATTAACTTCAAAATTTAGGTAGACAATTCCCAATAGGCACGCAAAAATTACCAATTAGAGATTTCAAAAATAGACAAGTTCCTTTCCTTTTTGTTTGCTTAATGGCAAGACGGTTTGTTGAACCATGAAAATCACATGATGACCCTGAAAACCAAAGCCGTCCATCTAATGCAAGAAGGAATTATGTCATGGAGCTTATTATATCACAGGGGCTTAACTAAATATGTGAAGTTCCACTAGAAGAGAGTACATAGAATCTGCTCTCTCTCTCTCTCTCTCTCTTCCTCCCTCAGAAAATCTCGCGATCCCAATATCATATATTCTTCAACAGGTACATCCTCACATGCAAATTAGTTATTTCAACCTATACTATCATCATCAACTTTGTTCTGGTTATTAAACATATGGTAAGATGCATTTAATGCTAATTAATGATCTTATGTTGATGCTTCGTTCTATTTCTACGTAACTACCGAAACTAGAGTTCTGATGGATGAAGGGAAACTTATACACTCAATTCTCGCAAGGACCAGTTCCTTGGTGCAATTTTAAGTCGGTATGCTAAAATTTTTGGTTATAGGTAGTGTGATTCTTCATCTTTTATTGTTCAAATGGTGTTATGAACTTATGTTTTCTCCCTGTGGTTTGGCTAGTATAGGAAGGGGAGCTCTCATTTCAAGAAGTTAATTTTAAATAAAATATTAGTGAGTATTGATAATTTGATGCCACCAAGTACCGGCCATCACTTGCATTTTTTCTTTTTTGAGTCATTTCCATTATTAACACCACACACACTTGACACGCCATGTTCAAGAGCTCATTGCTTTTATTGGATATAGCAACTTGAAATATACAGCAATGTTAACCATTTCCATTTATATGTACGCCACTTGTATAAACTTACCAATTATATATAGTAATTTGACTAGAAAAGCTTTGCATTTCTTAGTTTCTTGTGGCTTGAGTACATAAAATCCTGTGAAACAGTTAACTGAAACATTGAGTCTAATTTAGTTTTATCTCCTTGATGCTCTTTTGGTTCCATAAACAAAGCAATTAAATCTACCAGAAAAGAAGCTGATCGTGGGATTGCGGGAGTTAATGATCAAATTGTGGCCTTGGCAACTAGAAAACGAGACCAAGAAAATGAGAGGGAAGGCACTTTCAGGTAAAGCCATGCTTGTGCTGTGCATTGCCAGCTTCTTAGCAGGGTCCCTCTTCACTAACCGGAGTTGGAGTCCTCAATCTTCTCCGGCTAAAGACCATCATCAGTTTCCGATAGTTTCTCGTCGTGTCAACGACGTTAACCTCCACGAAATTAAAAGAGATTGTGATCAAAAGCGTGTAAGTTGTGCTAGTAATTCATGACGATCACACCTTTTATATCAAGCATTACCACCTTAAAGTTTTCATCCATGCAAGTTTGTTCATCATTTTTTTGTTTCTGTATTTATTAGAAGTTGATAGAAGCAAAACCTGGAGATATATTGGGAGAAGTTGAAAGAACCCATCAAGCTATCAAGTAAGCAAATTTCAGGAGATTTGGTCAGGCTTGAACAATTATTTCAGCTATGAATTTTTTAATACATTTCATTTAGTTTCGTTTACTTTTCTGGTGTTTACAAAAATCTAGATCGCTTGAGAGCACAATTTCTGGCTTAGAAATGGAACTAGCAGAAGCTCGGACAAGTGAAGCCAGTGGCCAACTAACGCCAACTAATCACACGTTACAGAAAGCTTTTGTTGTGATTGGGATCAATACAGCATTTAGCAGTAGAAAACGCCGAGACTCTGTTCGAGAAACCTGGATGTTGAAAGGTCCTTTTTCTTTCTTCTCTCTTCATAGTACTTGAATTACAATTTAGCAGTAGAAAACGCCCTTGTGTTGTTTTCTTATTTTCCTTCTGTTGTCATTTAACTCGTAAACCAAGTAAAATAAATAAATATTGTTGCAGGGGCAAAACTGAAGGAATTGGAGAAGGAGAAAGGGATTGTAATCCGGTTTGTAATCGGAAACAGCCCTGTTTCGGGGGGTGTTCTTGATAAAGCGTTGGACTCTGAACAGGCAGAGCACAAGGATTTTCTAAGGCTTAAGCACGTAGAGGGCTACCACGAGTTGTCTACAAAAACCAGATTGTACTTTTCCACTGCTACTTCAATTTGGGATGCTGAATTCTATGTGAAGGTCGATGATGATGTTCATCTGAATTTAGGTACTTGCGCTCATGATTATTCTTAACTGCTTAATGCACTTATCTTCTAACAAAGACAACTTTTGTTGGTAACAAATGTTTTGTTCCTTGTGTATGGCTAGGCATGCTAGTAAGTACATTAGCTAAGCACCGGTTTAAGCCTAGAATCTACATCGGGTGCATGAAGTCAGGGCCTGTCCTCTCCCAGAAGTAAGCTGTTGATCTTATCATACAAGAAATGTCAACCTTCACAGGAGTTTTCCTATAATGGTTTTATCTTTGTGAGACAGAGGTTTGAAGTACCATGAACCAGAGTATTGGAAGTTTGGAGAGGAAGGGAACAAGTACTTCAGACATGCAACTGGCCAACTCTACGCCATCTCCAAGGACCTCGCCGCTTATATATCTAACAATTCGTAAGTATACCTAATATCCAAACGCTTTCGTCGTCAAATCATTCGTGTTCTACTTTTTTCTTCTAAAGTCTTTTGTTCTCCCTTGTCGCTAAGTCCTGAAATTACAAGGAAATGTGGGAAATTGGATTTTTCAGGCCCATATTGCACAGATATGCAAATGAAGATGTATCATTGGGTTCGTGGCTCATAGGCTTGGAAGTTGAACATGTTGATGATCGTTCAATGTGCTGTGGAACCCCTCCAGGTGCATTTTTGTTCTATGATAATATAAAGTATCAATGTGAAATTTATGAGCTGATACCTATTTGGACTACGGCATTAGAAATTTCTAGATGATTGAACCCTTATGGATGTTTGAAAAATTACATACGATTTTGCATTCATTTCATCCCTTATCACCCTTCTAGTTACTTTATTTTAATGTCTATGAACTAATGAACTTGGTGAAAGTATAATGAAATGACATATGTTGGTCAGATTGCGAATGGAAGGCGAAAGCTGGAAACGTATGTGTCGCATCATTCGACTGGTCATGTAGCGGAATATGCAGATCTGTGGAGAGGATGAAAAAGGTTCATAAAGCTTGTGGGGAAGGTGAAGGGGCTGTTTGGAATGTAGATCTTTGAAGAGTTAAGAGAGTTTGGTTACCTCCTCTTATATAAATCCTTCACTTGAATTGTTGAAGAGAAAGCAAAGAGCTATGTAGTTAGTGTAGTTGGTATTTCCAATTAATTATGAAGAAATGAAGTTTAATTAATATTCATGTCAATGAGCAGAAGTAGAAGTTTAAGACAGCCTCAGAACATTAGAAGTTACGAACTCTTACACTTACCTCATCCCTTAGGATTGGTCAGACTTGAACTCTAATTTTATGGAATTCCTGAGGACTGTCTGTTTACAACATTGAGATGGAATGTGTCACTCAACTACAGTTCAAACTACTTTCTGAAAGTTGAAACAGAAGGCAACGTGTAAAGATCAAATATGTAATTCTTCTACGATCATGTTCCTTCCTATTATGATGGTATCCATGGAACTAAGCTCTGTTCTGTTGAAATCCCTTAACTATCTTTGCCTCCATTTCATGCACGCCCTACTTGTGTATTTCTTTATTGCAATTCTCAGACCTGCCATTGCATAGAGAAACTCTTAATCTCAAGATGTTAGTCGAAGATGAAACTAAAAACCGTGGCAGATCAATTACTCAGCGAATAGGAAAAGGGAAAAGAAGAATGCATCTTCGCTCTTTCCATATGTAATACGACTTCAAATGTGTTGTAAACAAGATAAGGAGAAGTGAAAAATAAAATAAAGGCAAGCTGACAGAACAAAAAATGGAAAAACTGCAGTAGATATATGAAAAATCAGAAAAACAAATTCAGCTTGAATAAGAAAAGTAAATGTACCAGCTCAAAAGCTATTTCTTACTTCCATTCTTGTTTGGAAGCTAAAAGCTACTTAATTGACCGGAAAAGAAGTTGGAAAATGTTTTACCTCTGTACCTCTCCTTTATGATGAACATCTTCACTTGTCTCCTGAGGTTCCAACGAGAGGAAATCAGTTCCTTCCATAATGGAAGAAGAATTTGCTTGGTGACTAGCATTTGCACTTATTTCCTCAGATTGTGATGAGAGAGCACCTGTTCCTCTTGATGGAGGAGGTATGGCTCCCATTCTGGGCATATTAAGGTATCTAACTGTCTTGCAGAGGCTAGTGTACTTCGTAACCACATCCTTGTACAGATTCAGCAATCTTTCTACATCTTCAACTGTCAATTCACCAGGTTCAGCTTCCATGTATGGATAATTCAATCTGCCTGAGATCATTAAATATACCTCAATATCAGTCCAAAGTCTATAAAAGACAAGCTCATCTTTGCATTCAATTGGAAGGGCGTAAAACCAATATGCTTTCTGATGAACCCAAAGATGAAAAAAAAGTGAGTCTAAAAGAATTAGCCGAAGGAAATGACCACCATAAACTACAAGATGGTAGTTCAGAAGCTCACCACTTGTAGTTGTTTCAGTTTCAATTGTTGTTGCAGTAGCAGGATATGCATGCTCTCCCAACATTGATGCCTCATCCAATGCGAGCGAATGCTCTACCTGTGATGAATTATTGGCCTGCCTAGCTGCTTCCATGCTTTTCTCAAATTCCATTTCATCCATAGAAACAGATTTAGCACTCAAGTCCATGATAAAGGACTTGGCTGAGATAAGATTAGTGAAATAGTATGCTGCTTCAGAAATGAGTTTTTCTTGCCTCCGGTACAATTGGATGAATCTGAGGTTTGAATGCAACCGAGGTGGATTGGCCTGTTCAGAAGATTAATCAACTTTCAGTAAGCAACAACAGAATCTGTAGCTAGCCCCATGATTTACATAAAAACTTCCAAGAACCGTATCCTAATAATTCTTTAAAGGATACGCAAACTGATAAACAGATGTTAACAACAAGGTCACAACAAACTGATACCAAGAAAGGCACAATTTCTATTATAAATCTCAGAAGGTGTGAGGGTTAGAAAAGATTGCTGGTCAGATGGAATCCCACTGGAAAAGGGATATAATCAACATCAAGCAAGACTTCAAGGAAGTTTCAGTAGATAGAAAAGACGAATATCATATTGCAACGGCTATTCCACATTTTCTAAGCTTTCTGTTGATTGATTAAATTATAAGCTAAATTAAAGAAGGGGTTCGGTGAGTCTCCTATCAATTTGTTTCTTCATTCCTTCAATTTGTAAAGCTAGGGAATAGGAATACAGGCCCAGCCTCATTTTTCCATTTCATATGCTTGTTGTTATAGGTTATATTATCAGTTTTTAGCGATTAGCTTTTAGTTGTATCAAGACATTTTGATAGCAATGTCAAAGAGCTCAATATTTATCTAGAACAAGTCATATATAGACACAGTCATACACAAATTATAAGCATCACGATGACCCTTTGGTTGAAATTGAAAAAGAAATAATTTTCCAAGAAGGATGGGCCTGAAATCATTATTAGAAAGTTGTTAAAACAGAGCAAGACACAGTGCAGCAAGGGAAGGCAAACACTGGGACAACTTTCATTAACAACATATCAAACCATATCAGGAACGCAGAAATCTATACTTTTTTTCGCTAAGCAACCTTATGTTAACAAAAAATTAACAGACAGAGACAAGAGGGATATAATAGGAAAATCACGAGAGGCAGAATGGTTTATTACCAAGGAGACCTTGCCTTGATCGTAATGTATATAAGAACAGGAAGAAAGTCATCAGCCCCTCCAGGTACATGATCTTCTGACATTGATGCATTAAGGAGCAGATTGTTGATGACCCGACAGCAACTCATAATGCAAAGAAGCTTCTCACGGGGAGTTTTAAAGGCATTGATCTTCTGCAATTCCTTCTCCGCAAGCTGGGGAAAAATAAGATCAAGAACATCATGGCAAATTCTTTGGAATAAAGATCACTTTCTCTGACTTGATTATTTAGACGTAAGTTGCACATGTGGCAAAATCTCAACACATTCAAACAATATTGTCTTCCCTCTTCTGCAGGTTTCTCTCCTACTCCACATTCCCTCGTGTTGATTTTGCTTATTTTCATTGCTTTGATTTGCATGTCCACTCGTTTCTCTCTTTTGGGGAGGAGGGCATTCTTTGGGGTTCAATCAGGGCTTATGATTGTATATGACAACATTCTACATCATTCTTCGCACCAAGTGCATCGCCGAGATATGCTCAAGAAGCAAACCAAAAGTAAGCAACAAAAGCAAAAGAATGTGCGGATATGAACTATTCTCCAACTCTCATGGTCCCAGGTGTCCTTCAAATTCTTCACTGGGGTAGATACAAATACCAGACATTTTGCACACAAATGTACTTTGATCTCAGAATTAAGCCAACAGAGGCAAATTGCAGTAAGCCTAACCTGATCCTGTCTAACCATAAACAGCCTATAAAAATGTAAGGAAGTCTTCGGTATCAGTTGAGAGAAATGCCCAACAGTCAAATAAGTCCAGCAAGCATACCAGCCAAGAACTTTCATTCTGAAGAACTGCCGGTATATCCAAATGCTCTGGCCGCAAGAAAGTTTGCAATAAGCATGTCTTCTCAGATATTTCCTGATCAATCATGGCATCTTCAGGGGAAACAGCAAATGTTCGAGAGAACAATTTTGTCATGACATATTTCTCCAAACCCTGCATTACACAGCAATGATCAACAACAGAACCATACTAGCAACAGCCACTCTCAAGTCTTTAAAAACCAGAAGCAATCCACTGATAATGTAACTACCTCCATTGCACGGTCGATTTCTTCATCACTTGCATCCGCCCATAAGGGATGGTCAATGATAGCGGCTTCCATGGTGGAGAAAAATTCCTGTACCCTTTTCCCGTCATTTTCAGGATTTGCCGCATGAAATGAGAACGAGACAATGAAGCTGCAAAATTTAATAGATTCGACACTCCAAATCATTTCACCGAAAATATCAAGAAAAGAGAGTTCCTGTTAAAAGGGTATTAAAAGCACCTCTTGATGGATCGAACAAGATCAAGAGAAGAAGGGTTTCGCATTTTATCGAGGAAATCATAGAATGTTACTGACGATGAGTTTTCCATCGCAGGAAATTAAAGGTGACTTCTTTAGCTCTGCCTTTTATTCGTTTACTCGCTCTAAGAATCTCGCTAGCTCTCTAAAACGTATAGGTTTAGAAAAGAAAAAAGCAATGTGATAGAAGAAAACAGTGGTAAGGTTATGAACTAATTGGAAGCCCCCGTTATTGGATATGTATTTGGAACAAGAACAGAACACCGAAGTGTCTTAACTGCAAGTCATGGACATGGAAGACTTCTATTCAAATGGACACGTGACACTGTTTGACCATTTGGTTTAACACGTGACCCTTTTCAGTTTTCACTCTTCCTTTGAATTTTTACGTAATATATACCGACATAAGTAACTATTATATATGGTGATTTGATTGAATCCTTTTAAACTTTATATTTCTTAATGAAATGAAATATTCAATTTAATCCCCTAACTAAATACGGTAATATCTTTTTAGGGGGATAAATTAGAATCAATTCGAATGTTTTAAAAACTGAATCAAAAGTTAAATAGGTATAACAAAAAGTTTAAAATTTAAAAAATTCAATTAATATTAAACTATAATAAAATCAATTAAATATTGAATAAAATTAAAAATTTTGAAATAAGATTAAAGGATACTCTCTTAATTTAAAGTTTAATTGAAATAAAAGATTATTAAATAAAAATTAATTAGTTTATTTTGATTTGTAAAAATTGATTAATTTTAAAAAAATTAACCGATTAATTAATAAATTGATTAATTTTTAAATTTTTTTACAATAGAGTCGTTCAAATTGATTCGGTTTTTTAATCATAGATAAAAAAATATTGGTGAAGTAAAAGGCATGGGGTCAAAAGGTCTTGTGTTTGAATCCCTCTACTTACACTCTCTTGATCGAGCTTATCGTACATGACTTGCTTAGTGCGAAATACCCAGTTGACGTGGTTTGCAAACTATCGCGTCAATCAGAAGGTTCAGTACGTATCCAAAAGATAGCGACAGTGAGTTTTTCCGTTTCTAAAAAATTAAAAATTCAAATTATAAATTATAATGACAAATAGTTAAAAATTATTACGACACATACATCATTAAGAATAATGCGAAAAGATAATTGTAATAAAATTATGTTATTCAAAGATTTTAGTTAATTAATAATTAATATTATTATTATGAACTCAAGAAATGACATGAAATTAATTTTCTCAATACATAAATCTTTTAGACAGGTTGCTAATTAACCGCTTAAGTACGACGAGGATCATAGTCAGTATGGCCATTTGGGATCCTGAAGAGAATGATTAGCAAGAAAATGGCCAAGGCTTTGATAACTGAAGAAGAAGTATCAATTGTTACGCCAATGAGGTAGGATTGCAGGGACAACCAGAAAACTCTCATCTTTCGTAGACTCAGGTACTCGTCTATGCCTTTCTCTATCGTTACTATCTTTTCACTTATGCCTCCACCAGGAGTTGTTGTGTAGGTCTTGCAATTGGCTAAGCATCTAGCAAGAACAACAGCGTCTTCCAGAGAAGCCGAACCACCCTGAGCAATAAATGGACCCATTGCATGCATTGCATCTCCGACCACCGTCACAGTTCCTTTCCTGAAGTTCGTTCTTAACAAGTTCCATGGCGCTTGGTATCTCAAGTCAGAGAGATGCAAGCTTCCCACATCACTGTTCTTTATCATCTGTACTGTCTTCCAAGGAAAGCCATCCAATGACTCTACAGTTGAGTCTTTGATAAGCATCGGATCTTTTGAGACTAGCGGATCTGTCAACAACAAACTATTCTGGATATAATCTAGCTGACAAGGGACCATTTGAGAATAAAACAATCACAAGCATATAGAATTGGTCTGGTATTGATAAGAAGCCATGCAGTAAGAATACCTTGAGGAGTGGATTTACGGGTTACAAACCAGTAAACTAATTTGTCGTGAACTGGGAGTTGTCCAAGTTGAACTCTTTCGCTCTTCATTAAAAGTAACTCAGAGCCATGTCGATGACCATCTTCGTAGTAAGTGAAGCCTCTTACTACACAGGTGGACAACAGCTTTGGAGTTTTTAGACCAAGTACATTTGCAGTCATGGAGTTGACACCATCACAGCCAATGACAACCTGCAAGTCACAGATGCATCAATCAAACAACTACAAATTGTCATATTTTTTGTTGCATTCTATCTACTAGAGTGAGGGCATCAATCAAACAACTGTCTATGCGGGATTACCTTGGCAATAATGAAGGTTCCATCGAGAAGGTGAAGGATTGGAAGTGATGTGGCCTTATCAACTTCAATGGATACAACCTTACAACCCAACTGAATAGTGTCGCCTGGCAGACTATCAGCCAAAGCTTTGATAAGTAGTGCTCGTCTTAAGCAGCGAATTTCTCCACTGTTGTGCAACATTCAACGTCAACTCTAAGGTTATTGCATCCAATCCTTTCTAAACTTCCATTCAATCTCAAAACAAGAGTGGTATAATCAGACGGAGTACTAAGAGCTTACACGAGAGGAATATCTTCTTGCTTTCCACCATCAATTGACAAAACCCTTCCCCTGAATAATTAAACGCCCATTCAAATTAATAATAGTCTTCTACATGTAATTAAAAATTAAGATTAGTTGTAATTTTTTTGTCGAATTTTTACGAATCTATAGGAAAAGAAGTCTCTCTAAGCATTGAAGCTACACCAAGTTCTTCTAGTGCTCGCCAACCGTTTGCTTGCACAATAATAGCTGCTCCAGTGGCTCTGAGGGTCTCAGATTTCTCAATTACTGTACTTTTGATACCATTCCTGCAATATAATGTTGAAATCCATCATATATAGTTCTAACGAGCAAAATTGAACTAAATGGCTCAATCTTTGATAGACCAAATCTTAATAGCATGTTTATATTATTTGATATATGTATATATATATAGATATAGACACATGCAACAACATACATTGAGTAGACTTTAGAATATGGTGCAGAGACTGGAGAACCTGTGAAGAGCAAGAGCAGTAGCAAGCCCTCCAATTCCACCTCCAACAATCACAATCTCCTGAATTTTAGTTGATCTCTCCATCTACAAATGAATCAACCTTTGTGTTTCCTATTTTCTGGAGAGATCAGAGCAAGGAAGCTCTTTTTTCAGAGGGTTTTTGAAGCGGTTTGGTTTTTGTCACTCTTTTACTTTCACATGCACTTTGCACCCTCCTGGAGTCTAGCCGAGAAGCAGATGAAAATGTTACGGGCGTCAAGTGGCTGGAACTAATGATCAGGAGCACGTAAACAGTATCTGCCAGTTTAATTTTTTTTGGGTTAAATCAGAAAATTTTATACAGATCTAAATGAATGTAGAACGTTAGAGACTACTCAATCAGTGGTCTCTTAACACACTAGATAAAACTATCCTATCAATAAGCACTTGTTGACAAAAAGGGGCTTGGTTACAAAGGGATGAACGGAAATATTGGAAATATATTATCCTTGTCTATATTAGGAGATTTGTATATTTAGGAAATCCTTCTATATTAGGTAATCAGCAATAAAAAATATGAAAATGAGAATACAACTTTTATTACCTAAAATAAGAACATTTACGTATTTGATTATTAGCAAGTTATTACTTTTATGCTTATCATAAAAATTATTCATAATTATTTAAAAATTAATATTTTTACAAATTATTTAAATTATTTTTTTTATAAAATACAAAATATTTTAATTAATTATAATTATTAACCCTGTTTAATCAGATTTCATTTTCCATTTTTATTCTTATTTTTTATTTCAATTCTCTCGTATAAAGTTCTATTAACTAGTAAAATTGTTGGTTTTTTTTATGTGGAGAAGACTCTCAATTTTTATTGAATAGAAGCTTGTCAATTTATACAATCTTTCTCTAACTAAAATTTAAAAATCAGATAATATCTAATCTAAATCAGCATAAAATAAAATCTGAACTTAAAGAAAATATTCTGATAACATCTTTGACTGTTTCAAAGTCACATGTTCTAACACTCCTCCTTGACTTTGATACTGCAAACTCTAAGCACCTTCTTTTTTTCTTTTTTTTTTCGTTTGTGCTCCCATAATTTCGCTGTTAAGCTAGACATGATGCTTCAAATAACTCCTCCTCCTTAAGTTGATCGTTTACAACTTGTTTGGCTTCTCTCACATTTTGTTGTGCGTTATATATCCTTTCAATATATCCTAATTGTCTACACTTGTTGTATCTTACATCTGGTTGTTGTCCGGTGATATCTTGTAGTGGAGGTATTGGGGTTGGCAATGAAAATGAGAGCTGTATGTCTAAAGATGTGGTTTTGTTATTTTTGTTATTCCTTGAAGTAATATTAGCAATATTGCTATTACTACTGTTGTAAGAAGATGATAAACAAAGCGCAAGATTGCCATTTTCATCATCTTCATTGTTGTTGATGTTTATATCACGTCTTCTTTTCCAAAATTGGAGCGTCGACGACCATTCAAAATTTGATCTTTCGTTCTCGTTGTTGATGTCGTAGCCTTTATCTACAGCTTTCTACAAGTCATTTGCTTCAAAGAAGGTCTCCATTCGAATAGCCCAACTTAGATAATTTGTACCATTAAACACATTAGATAATTTGTACCATTAAACACTAGTAGAGTAATGGCAGTAAATCATGATTCTAAATCCGTTGTCGTGTGGTTTTTGATTTGTAGTGTGGGAAAGCGTAGAATGAGTTATGGGTTATAAGTTTGTAGGTTTAGAGGTCCCTTAAGATCAAGAGAGCTCTGATACCAATTGTTGGGTATTTTTTATGTGAAGAAGACTCTCAATTTTTATTAAATAGAAGCTTGTCAATTTATACAATCTTTTTCTAACTAAAATTTTAAAATCAGATAATATCTAGTCTAAATCAGCATAAAATAAAATCTGAACTTAAAGAAAATATTCTGATAACATCTGTGACTGTTTCAAAGGCACATGTTCTAACAAAAATAAGCAACGGAGACTTCATCAATAGATAGTTGCGGCTTTATATATACATATATGTATATATTCAATTACCTTTTCTTTTTTGGTTAATGGAACTCTAGTTCATGTTTAGTATTACCTGTAATTTTCTTTACCAAACTGAACTTTGAACATGGGACTAAAGTAAACAACGAGAATCTCAATAATGAAAATTTAACAATCACAAAAGAAGTGTCAACAATGAATCAGCAGGGTATGCTTGTGCTGATAGCTCCACCAATCTCATTCTCTGTTCTGCAATGTACAGATCCAGTCCCTGTCCAATCTCTTCCACCACAGCCAACCTTGTTTGTCCTTCTCTTTCTGGTCAACAAATGCGTTTATCTTTGGAGCTAAGAATGGAGCCAGTACAATTGCGTCTTCAACGTCTAAGGTGCCCGGTACCTCAAGTGGGAATGGGATGAGTTCAAGACACAGACAGTTGTCTCATATTATTATTAATCCTGCGACTGACTCCAGAGAGAGTTGGCTAATGAGCTCCGGATTCTTGGAGGCCATTGTATCTGTAAGAGTACACTAATAAAGTGTTTGAGAGCTTGTAACGCTTGCTGTTGAACACGCTATAAGTCATTGATGATGTTCCTTCAAGATCAGATTTTCAGAAGTGTGAACCAGAAGAACAAGTTGTGGTCAACTGGAGTTCTTCCACTAAAATGTTTCCTCTCTTCATAGTAGTGAAATAAAGGAGCAAGCCCATGGCCATTTGGACAATATATGGACCCTCTCATCCGCACTTAAACATCTTCTTTGGCTTCAATAACCACCGAGTTGGTTTCATCTCATCCAATCACAACCTATGCAGTGCATGTATGTACTTTCAACCAAAGATGTTGAAAGTACTGTAGAAAAATCAAGTCGGACCAACAATGCAAGGAAGATAGAAAGATGTTGCTTCCATTCCAGTCAACTGAGTTGAGGCAATGGAATAAAAGGGAACAGAGTACGTTAAGAGCTTACCACCGGTCAGACAGTTCTCCAGGTCAAGTTGTAATTTGTTGTTATTCAATGAAGGATAGCCAAATTCATTGATAACACAAAAACTTAAACAAGGTCCAGTCCACTGCATATTTAATAAGGTATTTAAACATTAAGAACGAAGAACTGCCAAATTAACTTAATTAAGTTGGACACACAAAAAGATACTCCAGATATTGTTGCAAATAAGTACCTTTGCAATGCTAGATGAATCATTCAACTGAGACATCTCCAGTTCATATCCAACCATCAATTTGGAGCAAAGGTAATCTTGCACAGTTAACCTAACAGCCTTTGACCAGATTGTTTGTAAGGTAAATTAGATTGCAACAACAGAAATCGATGTTTCTAAGGTAAATATAAAGACACAGTGCTGCCCTTATATAAATCATTATTCTTTCAAGATTAAAGAAGTGAAATTTTCAATTTAGGATCAGAGTCCCTTTAGTTCAATGTGGACTTTCTCACAAATGTTTACTAAAATTTGTATAGACATCTGTAAATTCTCATTTCTAGTAAATTTCATGTACCAGGTATTCATTGTTAGACGTGAGGAGTATGTGTTAAAGAGTTATTACATTCCTACATCCACCATTCATATCCTTCTTCCTGACAAAGGATTGTTTTGGTGGAGTCATCCATTTGCTCTCCACCAAACTTATTTTTGCTTCCTCACTCCCTTAGGTCCGATCTCTTTCAATAAAGATTAAGCTTCTTTTTTTTTTTTTTCCTCTTTCAGACAAAAGAAGACCATAACCATTGCAATTAAGAAAAAACATAAATCAAAGTCTGTGTATGAAATACTCACAGTTTCTCTAGGCTGCAGCTTCAACGACATCTGAAATAACAGCAACCTCATATCGTTTCAGTAGGCTCCATCTCTGAATGTTTCCAAAACTTGGCATAAGGCCATCCTCAGTTCTCTTGGACTTGTGTTGAGAAATAAAAGGACAATTAATTAGGTAAATGTACACTATACATATGGCATTATAAGGGAGAGAAATTTTACGGAAACAATTGCAAAACCAAATCTTCAACTATAGCTGAAGGGTTTTTCTAATCAGAACTTGTATGCATATTCAGCTGAAGAAATGGTATTCACAAACCAAAAAGGTGATGGAGTTCTTCAAAGGTCAAATGGCAAAATTCAGTTTTAAAAATGTAAACATAACGACTAGAACAATGCGTTCTTAGTTGATGATGGTACGGTTCTCGAAATCTTTTGACAAGGTTTAGACTTTCGGACATTAGATTAAGTTGAACAAATAAGGAATAACTATAAAATAATTCCTAATAACACCAGTCTTAACAGGCTCTGCTTAACTTCATATCATATTTCATCAAGCATGTCAACATTAAGAATATCGAGATACTCCGGATGGAAATTATCATCAATAAGTACCTTGATAACGCTGTTACTACTCCTTTTATATATAATATGTTCTCTGAATGTGTGAAAATTTGGCCCAATATTTCCCCTTCGTTCTTCCATACTTTTCTCCAGTAAAGGACAGCACCAGATTCTTAGAAAACAGAGGGAGGATGGCAAACTCTCCTCCGGCAAGGTTTTCAGATGAGGGCACTCCTCGATTGCCAAGCTTTCGAGGGAAGTAAGGTGGCAAAGTCCTTCCATAGACCTCAGACTCTGGAGATTACACAAATGAAGAGTGACTAGACTGGGTGGCAGACCTTCTTCTGGTAGGGATGCAATCTTAGGACAATTCTGAATCAGCAATTCTCTAAGAGAGGTGAGATCGTGAAATCTTCTGTTGAACAGAAAATCCAAATTCTGAAAATCACTAATTCCAAGGTAGGTAAGAGTAGAGGGCAAACCCTCATCTGCCACCAACTGGAGCTTGGGACAATTTTGAATTGTCAACTTTTCAAGAGAATTGAAGTGTTGAAGCCCTTCGTAGTTCAGAGATTTCAAATTTGGCAGGTTAGAAATATGAAGATAAGTAAGAACAGGGGGCAGCAGGTTCACCTCCGGAAAGCATTCCATTTCTTCTTCTTCATAAAGCTCAATACAGAAGAAAGTAAGAGAGGTGAGTTTCTGCAAATCCCAATTCATACGCCCAGCGATCAGTTTGTTGCAATTGTAAATAGTAAGTGATTGTAGTTTCAAAGGCATACCATCTCTTGGAAATGTCTCGAGTTTTGGGCATCTAAATATTTTCAACGTCAAAAGGGAAGGGAGAAGAGAATGCATACGCTCAGGTAGGAACTTTAGTTTTGGACAATCCCCAAGAACAAGTCGTGTCAGAAATTCAAAAGAGACAAATTCCTGATTGGGTGTACAAAAGGATACAAAATGTGGACATTTTTCAATTCTCAGACTCCTTAACTTAGGGAACAATTCTACTTGAAAGCACTCCAGCGGTTTATGTTTTTCTATTATAATTTCTTCTAAAGAAGAGCTAAGTTGCCCAATCTTTTCCAGTACAGATTCTTGGAAGTTAATAATTGCGAGATAGTTGGAAATACTGAAGTGAGGCAGATAACCATTATTTAATTCTAGTGAAGAAAGGTTGGGAGCATTTGGAACGCAATTTTGAAGCTGCGGAGATTTCTTAATCACAAGCTTTGTCAAAGAGGGAAGATGACTTGGTAGAGCACCTTTTAAGTTCAGACAACTTAGTACGTGTAGCTCTTTGAGACAAGGAAAGGCTCCACTTTCACTCTCGCTTTCTGTTCCATAAGGTCTCCACTCTTGCCACAGAGGCATATCTTCAAAGCACATGATCTCAAGAGATTGAAATGGCTTCAATGTTGAGACACATCTACCATAGAAATCATAATCAACTACCCTAACTTCATTAAAACCTCTGACTTGGAGATACTTGAGAGAAGATACCTGCCCAAGTGGTGGTAGGGAGGAACAATATTTACATCCCTCAAGTTTCAAAGAGACTAATTGGGTGAACGAATAGTCTCCTAACCAATTTGGAAAGCTAGTACCTCCATAACCAATGATTGAAATGGCTTCTATTTCTGTGTGAGGCTGCAACCCATCAAGTACAGCCTTTTGGTGATGTGAATCCTCAGTATCACCTTTCCAATATAACTCCAACTCCTTCAGGTAATTCTTACACTTGATCTTGGCTTCCAAACAGTCTTTGAAGTTCACTACATTTTGAAGATTATGAATTCTAAGCCTTCCTCGAAGATGTTGAAGGCTCCCCAACTCTTTAACTCTACACCCCTTTCGCTTTCCCACAAAAAAATCAGTTAACTTTTGCAACTTAATCAGTTTACCCAAATTTGGCGGCATCTCTTGCAAATTTGTTCCTTCAATATCAAGGTAGTGTATATTGATCAACCTTCCCATTTTAGTTGGCAACTTAGCCAGCTTTATGCACTGAAATAACTTCAAAGTCTGTAAATTGTAGAAACTACACAAACTTTCAGGTAAACTTTTGATTGATGTTGTAGAAAGATCTAAATATCTCAAATGTTCCAGACAGCTGATTGAACTGGGCAACTTAACCACATTCAAACATCGGGACAAAGATAACACTCTTAATCGACGCTGATTTAGCAATAAATCAGGAATCATCTCTTGCAGCACTGGCTGTTGTTCCCATGATGTATTATACACTGGTAAGAACGTGCGCAAGAGGTGAGATTTGAGGATGCTCGAAAGTTGTCGAGATGATGATTCTTCTTTCACCGCCAAGCATGAAAAATAACGAAGCCTTTCAAACGTTCTGCAAAAATCTTGATTCTCAAACCTAAAGCAAAATTCTCCAGCAACAACTCTAGCCAAGTCATTGATCAAGTCATGCATAACAAAATAATTATTAACATGTTGAAAAAAAGACCTTGATACTAGCTCCTCAAAGTACCCTTCACCCACTTCTTCCATTGTTTCGTTTCCTTCTTGTTCAATTAAAAAACCTTCTGCCATCCACAAAAGGATTAATTGCTCCTTCTCAAATTTATAATCCTTTGGAAATATGGAACAATAGGCAAAGCACTGCTTTAGATGAGATGGAAGGTAACGGTAACTCAATCTTAGAACTGGAAGAATGTCATCTTTCGAGAACTTCCACACATCACTTCTTAAAATGTTCTTCCATTCCTTGACATTTCTCTTAGAACACAAGACACCTCCCATTACTTTGACGGCCAAAGGAAGGCCGTCACATCTTTTCACAATTTCTTTGCCAATTTCCTCCAGATGTGGATAACCATCACAGTTTTCATCCTCAAAAGCATGTTTGCAGAATAATTGCCAGCATTCAGTAGAAGTCAAGACATCTAAGCGAAATATTGAACTAAAACTCACAGTCGCTGCTACACCATTGTTACGTGTGGTGACCAGAATCTTGCTCCCGGGACACCCAGACTTCAAAGGTGTTAGCAATTTGTCCCAATCAGTGAACCTTTCATTCCAGACATCGTCTAAGACAAGCAATAACTTTTTTCCTGTCAATTTCTCCTTTAGCTCAACCTGGATCTGGTTTAGAGTCTTATCATCACAAGCCATTTGAGCCACTTCCTTGACAATATCTCTTGTTATTCTTGGAATATCAAACTCTTCTGAAACGCATACCCACCCTCTGACATCAAATCGGTTTCGGACTCTCTCATCTCCGTAGATAAGTTGCGCAAGTGTAGTCTTTCCTATCCCACCCAGACCCACAATGGAAATTATACCCAAGTTGTTGCTGCGATTGACATCATCTGACAGCAACACTTCCATTATTGCTTCCTGATCACGTTCCCTACCAAAAATGTTGGACCTTTCAACAAGAGACGTAGTGGGTATCCTTTGAATGGATTGTCCACCTCCTATGATCTCTCTCAGTCCAAGCACATCCATCTGATTCATCAGATCTTCAATGGTCTCCAGTATCTCCATCAAGCTCGCTTCTAACCCATTCTTAAATGACTTCCAAGGCCGTAGAAACTTGCTAATCTTATTTACGGCGGATTGAGGTTCCTCTACCAATTCAAGCCGAGTAGCTTCATAATCAATCTCGTCCAACAAATCGTCAGCTTCAAAGAAAACATTTTTAAGGTCGTCAAGCCATTGTTTCACGGCTGGCTTCGTGATCTCCTGCTCCTCTGCATCGTCAAGAACACCTCGAACGGAGTTCATGGCAGTCTTCAACTTCTGCAAGAGCCGATCACTGAGCTTCTGACGTCTGAAGAAGTCCACAAATCTTTGAGAAGCCATTCTGTCAAATAGTACATCGAGGAAAGCATTGAGAAAGGATCCTGCCACAACCTCTGCAGCCATGATCCAAGATAGAAACTGGGGAGGACTATATAAAAGGCCGATGAAGAAAGAGCAAGAAGAAACTGTTATTAGCCTAGGAGATAGAGGAAGAACATGAACGTCCACGGGTATAATCTTTATTCTAAATTCTAAATAAAAAGGATACAAACTTCGTTACCAGAGCTCCGAGGAGGTGTTTGACTGTCATAAAGATCTATGATGGATCAGTAAGTGGTCTAGAATCTCTGCGACCATCATATTAGGTTCCAATATCGACTTTAAATCGCTCACCGTTGGACCTGATTTCATCTGTCTTTGTCAAATTTACTGTTTCCATACTAAGTCAAAAAATAGACTTAAGTCAAATAAGAAGTTTTAATAAAAAAATACTCTACTAGTTTTAACAAGTGAATTGGCCAAGCTAACCATACGACAACATTTGAGTTTGTCCGACATTGTTTGTAAGTCTTCCCAACAATCATCGATCCTCTTCCCATGACTCCACAGTCCATCCTTTATCAGTTATGAACCCATTTCTCCATTCACCATTATAGTGATTCCCGTTGCTCCATTGGCAATTCCCTTGAGCTTCCTGCAACCCTCTACACCATTCACCATCATACTTATCAACTTAGGTAGCTGTCAAAACCCAAAAGGGAAAAAAAAAATCAACTCAAGGAAAGCAGGAGTTCATAGCAAAATCACTACCATTGGCAACCTCCATCACAAAAATCTAGTTAAGTTAATAGGCTAGTGTTATGAAAGCAAAGAATTCCTTCTTGTTTACGAGTGTATGCCAAACGGAATCCTAGAAAAGAACTTATTCAAAGACAATAAAGGAAGCGAATATGTATCAACCCTGAGCTGGGAACAGAGGGTTAGTGTGATAACCGAAGGGGCATAAGTATTAGAATAACAGCACAAAGATTGTGAGAAGCGATTATTTCACCGAGACATCAAAGCTAGCAACTTATTATTGGATTCATATTTTAATGTAAAGCTTAGGGATCTCGGCCTGGCTCATACCATCACACTAAGTGAACAAACTCACCATTCGACAATAGAGCTTGCAGGACAACATGACTCGGAACTTTTTAATATAGTTTTGAAACTTCCTGTTGAGGAAGAAAACATACAAGAAAAGAGGAAGAACACGTAGATAACATTCAGGAACCATATTCAAGATCTTTTTTTTTTCAATTCTTAATTTTTCTCTCACAAATTAACTCTAATCATGTTTAAGTTGTTATTTTATTTTATTTTATTTTATGATTTATGCTTGTGATTGTGATTGTCTAATCAATAATTAAATGATTTGAGATTTCGTTGGAGACTAAAAAATAATAATTGATTAGATGCTGATAGAAACATTTAAGAAATTATATACAATACTATGAATTTTTAGTACTTAATGAATTATATAAGTTCATGGTTATATAATTACAGCTAATTATATCCTACTTTCCTTATTCAATCAAAATTAGGGCTAATTAATTACAGTAATTAATAAACATTGCTTGGTGAGATGCTACCCTCTTCGCAAATGTACTTACTTGAGATAACATGTACTTTCTAACAATACTCAATTAGCATTTCAACAACCTGATATGTATAAAGGTATTGAATTTGTTATTGAAGATGTTATTCATCGACCGATGAACTGCACAAGAGAAACTACAGAATTGTAGGAGTTAAGCTGGCTTATGGTTACAGGAAGATAAGTTGCTATAACAACATAAAATCTGATCTGGTAAAATCTGATTTTGATTTGTTATTCAGACTTATCTTTAACACGACGTATCTTTAACACGCCCCTGCAAGATGGAGGATACATTGGAGACTCCAGTCTTGGAACGGAAATGCAGAAACTGACTGCTACCCCGTGACTTTATAAGCATGTCAGCTAACTGATCTTTCGAGCTAATATGCAGAACACGTAGGGATCCATCAGAAACTCGTTCACAAACAAAATGATAATCAAGAAGCAAATGCTTCATGCGTGAATGATAAACTGGATTGGCAAACAAATATATTGCACCCGTATTATCACAAAATAAGGTTGGAGGATGTTGTAGAGAAATACCTAGTTCATGTAATAAATTCTGAACCCAGAGAACCTCTGCTGCTGCATTTGCTAAGGCTTTGAACTCGAGAGATAGATTTTTGACGAGTTGATTGCTATGAGATAATGTTGGAACCAAGATATGAGATGTAGGCAGTAGTAGGGCGTCCATTATCCTTAACACCACCCCAATCTGAATCGGAGAAAGCTGTAAGAGAGATAGGAGAACTGAACCTTTTAAATATCTGATCAGCACTCTCTTTAAAGCCTGTAAATGTAGCTAAGTGGTAGCATGCATGAACTGAGACAGTTTGTTAACAGCAAAAGAAACATCACGACGAGTGATGACCAAATATTGGAGAGCCATCAACAAGAGAATAAGTTTTTGAGGAACTGAAAGGTGTAGCAACTTCTTTGACACCAGTCATGTTTAGTATCAGTCTCTTTAGTTCAATGTTGGACTTCCTCACAAATGTTTATTAACATTTGTATAGACATCTGTAAATGCTCATTTCTAGTAAATTTCGTGTACCCGGAATTCATTGTTGGACGTGAGGAGTATGCGTTAAAGAGCTATTACATTCCTACATAAAAGAAAAACATAACCATTGCAATTAAGAAAAAACATGAATGAAACTCTATGTATGAAACACTCACGGTTGCTCTAGTCTGCAACTTCAACAACATCTGAAACAACAGTAAACTCATAACGTTTCTGTAGGCTCCATCTCTGAATGTTTTTGAAACTTGGCATATCGAATTCACAAGTGTAACTTGCTAGGCCATCCTCAGTTCTCTAGGAACTACGCTGAGGAACAAAAAGACAACTTATTAGGTTAAATGTACAATACACATGTGGCATTATAAGGGAGAGAAATTTAACGGGAACAATTACAAAACCAAATCTTTAACTATAGCTTAAGGGTTTTAATCAGAATTTATATGCATAATCAGATGAAAAAATGGTAATCACAAACCAAAAAGGCGATGGAGTTCTTACAAGGTTAAAATGGCAAAATTCAGTTTTAAAATGTAAATAAAATCACTAGAATACTGCACCGCAGGTTTTATGTTGAATTCTTAGTTGATGATGGTAAAATAAGGTTCCCAAAATCACTTGACAAGGTTTGGAATTTCGACATTGAGTTAAGTTGAACAAATAAGGAATGCATACTATTTTAGTTGAATTCATAACACAAGTCTTTAACAGGCTCTGCTAAACTCCATATTATATTTCATTAAGAACGTTAACATTAACAAGATACTCTGGATGGAAATTATTATCAATAAGTACCTTGAGAACGCTTGATGAATCAATCAACAGAGACGATTAATTTACTATAACAACCTCCAGAATGTGTGAGAATTGGGCCCAATGTTTCCCTTTCTTTCTCCCATACCTTTTCTCAAGCAAAGGACACGAACTGATTCTTAGATAAGAAAGGGAGGATGGCAACCCCTCCTCAGGCAAGGATTGCAGATGAGGGCACACCTCAATCGCCAAGCTTTTTAGGGAAGTAAGGTGGCGAAGTCCTTCCACAGACCTCAGATTCTAGAGATTACACAGATGAAAAGTGATTAGACTGGGTGGCAGCCCTTCTTCTGGTAGGGATGCAATCCTAGGGCAACACTGAATTCGCAATTCTCTGAGAGAGGTGAGATCATGAAATCTTCTGTTAAACAGAGACTCCAAAATCTGAAGATCAATGATTTCAAGATGGGTAAGAGTAGAGGGCAAACCCTCATCTGGCACAAACTGGAGCTTAGGACAATTATGAACTATCAACTCTTCAAGAGAATTAAAGATTTGAAGCCCTTCGTAGCTCAGAGATTTCAAATTTGGCAAGTCACAAATACGAAGAGAAATAAGAAAGGAGGGCAGCAAGGTCACCTCTGGGAAGCATTCCATTTCTTCTTCTTCATAAAGCCCAATGCAGAAGTAAGTAAGAGAAGTCAGTCTCCGCAGATCCCAATTCATACGCCCGGAAATCAGTTTGCTGCAATTGTAAATAGAAAGTGATTGTAGTTTCAAAGACAAACCATCTCTTGGAAATGTCTCAATTTCTGGGCATCTATATATTCCCAACCTCAAAAGGGCAGGGAGAAGAGAATACATACTCTCAGGCAAGAACTTCAGTTTTGGACAATCCTCAAGAATAAGTTGTGTCAGAAATTCAAAAGAGACAAATTCCTGAATGGGTGTACACAAGGATTCAAAATTTGGACATTCTCTAATTGTCAGACTCCTTAACTCAGGGAACAATTCTAATGGAAAGTACTCGAGCGGTTTATGTTTTTCAACAGTAATTTCTTCCAGAGACGAGTCAAATTGCCCAATCTTTTCTAGTACAGATTCTTGGAAGCTAATAACTTTGAGAGTGCTGGAAGCAGCAGAGTAACCCCCCCAATCATCATTATTTAATAATATTGAAGAAAGGTTAGGAGCATCTGGAACACAATTTTGAAGCTGCGGACAAAACAGTATCTCAAGTTTCATCAAAGAGGGAATATGACTCGGTAAAGCTCCTCTTAAATTGAGACAATTTACGACACGTAGCACTTTGAGACAAGGAAAGACTCCAGTTTCACTCTCACCTTCTCTTCCATAAGGTCTCCACTCTTGCCATTGAGGCATATCTTCAAAGCATATGATCTCAAGAGATTGAAATGGCTTCACTGGTGAGACACATCTACCATAGAAATCAGAATCAATCACCCTCACTTCATTAAAACCTCTGACTTCCAGATACTTGAGAGAAGATACCTGCACAAGTGGTGGTAGGGAGGAACAATATTTACATCCTTTAAGCTTCAAAGAGACTAAATTGATGAATGAAAAGTCTCCTAACCAACTTGGAAAGCTAGTACCTCCATAACCATTTATTGAAATGCCTTTTATTTCTGTGTGCGGCTGCAACCCATCAAGTACAGCCTTTTGGTGATGTGAATCATCAGTATCCCCTTTCCAATCTAACTCCAACTCTTGAAGATACTTCTTACACTTTATCTTGGCTTCCAAAGAGTCTTTGGCATTCACCACATTTTGAAGATTATGAATTCTAAGCTTTCCTCGAAGATGTTGAAGGCTCCCCAATTCTTTAATGCCACACCCCTCTCGCTTTCCCACAAAGAAATCAATTAAGTTTTGCAGCTTTATCAGTTTGCCCATTTTTGGCGGCATCTCTTGCAAATTTGTTCCTTCAATATCAAGATAGTGCATATTGATCAACCTTCCCATTTTAGTCGGCAGCTTAGCAAGATTCATGCACCAACGTAAATTCAAAGTTTGTAAATTGTAGGCACTACACAAACTTTCAGGTAAACTTTTGATATTTGTCATAGAAAGATCTAAATATCGCAAATGTTTCAGATGGCTGATTGAACTGGGCAACTTAACCATAAACCTATATGGCGACAAAGATAGCACTCTTAATAATCTCTGACTTGGCAATAAATCAGGAATTATCTCTTGCAGCATTTGTTGTTGCTCCCAAGATGGATACATTGGTAAGAACGTGCGCAAGAGGTGAGATTTGATGATGTTCAAAAGCTGTCGAGATGATGATTCTTCTTTCACCATCACATATGAAAAATAACGAAGCCTTTCGAACGTTCTGCAAAATTCTTGATTCTCAAACCTAAAGTAAAATTCTCCAGCTACAACTTTAGCCAAGTCATTGATCAAGTCATGCATGACAAAATAATTATTAACATGTTGGAAAAAAGACCTTGATACTAGCTCCTCAAAGTACTCTTCACCCACTTCTTCCATTGTCTCGTTTCCTTCTTGTTCAATCAAAAAACCTTCTGCCATCCACAAAAGTATTAATTGCTCCTTCTCAAATTTATAATCCTTTGGAAATATTGAACAATAGGCAAAGCACTGCTTTAGGTGTGATGGAAGATAACGGTAACTCAATCTCAAAACTGGAAGAATGTCATCTTTAGAAAACTTCCACAGATCATTTTTTAAAACATTCTCCCAATCCTTGACATTTCTCTTAGAACGCAAGACACCTCCCATTACTTTGACGGCCAAAGGAAGGCCGTCACATCTTTTCACAATTTCTTTGCCAATTTCCTCCAGATGTGGATAACCATCACAGTTTTCATCCTCAAAAGCATGTTTGCAGAATAATTGCCAGCATTCAGTAGAAGTCAAGACATCTAAACGAAATATTGAACTAAAACTCACAGTAGCTGCTACGCCATTGTTACGTGTGGTGACCAGAATCTTGCTTCCAGGACACCCAGACTTCAAAGGTATTAGCAATTTGTCCCAATCAGTGAACCTTTCATTCCAGACATCGTCCAAGACAAGCAAGAACTTTTTTTCCTGTCAATTTCTCCTTTAGCTCAATCTGGATCTGGTTTAGAGTCTTATCATCACAAGCCATTTGATCCACTTCCTTGACAATATCTCGTGTTATTCTTGGAACATCAAACTCTTCTGAAACGCATACCCACCCTCTGACATCAAATCGGTTTCGGACTCTTTCATCTCCGTAGATAAGTTGCGCAAGTGTAGTTTTACCTATCCCACCCAGACCCACGATGGAAATTATACCCAAGTTGTTGCCGGGATTGACATCATCCGACAGCAACACTTCCATTATCGCTTCCTGATCACGTTCCCTGCCAAAAATCTTCGAACTTTCAACAAGAGACGTAGTGGGTATCCTTTGAGTGGATTCTCCAGCTCCTGTGATCTCTCTCAGGCCAAGCGCATCCTTCTGATTCACCAGATTTTCATTGGTCTCCAGTATCTCCATCAGCCTGGCTTTCAACCCTTTCTAAAATGACTTCCGAGCGTGTAGAAACTTGCGAACCTCATCAATGGCCGATCGAGATTCAGTCTCGAGCTCGAGCCGAGTAGCTTCATAATCAATCTCATCCAAAAAATCATCAGCTTCAAAGAAAGCATTTTTAAGGTGGCCAAGCCATTGTTTCACAGCTGGCTTCGTGATCTCCTTTTCCTCTGCATCGTCCAGAACACCTCGAATGGAGTTCACAGCAATCTTCAACTTTTGCAAGAGCCGATCATCAAGCTTCCGACGTCTTATGAAGTCCACAAATCTTCTAGAAGCCATTCTGTCCAATAGAACATTGAGGAAAGCACCGAGAGCGGCTCCACCGGCAGCCAAGACAGCCTCCGCGGCCATGGATCTCTTATAGCAAGTGTATCTAAAAATAGAAGCTGAGGAGGACTATATGAAATCCCGATGAAGAAATAGCAAGAACAAAGTGGTATTAGCTTAGGAGACAGAAGAAGAAAGAAGATCCGCAGGTACAATCTTGGTTCTAAATGAAAAAATATACAAACTTTGTCGTCCGGTTGACTAGGAAAGATGCTTGGAGGATAATTGAGCAGTATAGTTTTAAGGTAAAATCATAAATATACAAATTCATTTAATGTTAATGAAAAGGGCAAAAAGGGGAAAGCACATCTTCTGAGGGTTATATAAGAAGTAATTTAATATATTTTATATTTTTAAATATTTAATATGAGGTTAAACGAGTATGAAAATCCCACAAGACCCTTCAATTAATGAAAGAATTACCTTCAATAAACCCAGAAAACTGGGTCAAGAAAGCATCGGATCTGGTCCTTGTAAACGTATCCGACAGCGGCAAAACACCAGCCAATATGGTACCTTTAACGGCACTCTCCCTCTGCAAACCTCCTTCAGCATCACCATCACCTTTAATCTTGTCATCATCATCTTTGGGATTCAAGAACCACCTCAAGATCTGAGGAGCATCGCTCTTTCTAAGCGTCTGCTACTTCCTTGTTTGTTTCAGAGAATAGCGCGAACTCGATAAGTGAAAACGACCACGGGGTCTAAAGCGAAATGCAGTACAAGATGGACAAGAAAACCGAACGTTGGAAGCAAGACATGGAAGTGGCCTAACGTCGTTCGCAAGGGTACGCATGCTTTTGTTTCCCAAAAAGGGGCTTCAGATAATGGGATCGTCGTGTAAAAATTAGATCAATGAGGGCCAATAGCAACATAGAGGGATTGAAATTGCATATTTAGGCCATTATATTAAAACCTTGACTCAATTTTTACATCTTATGATTATACTAAGATGTTGCTTCCGTTCCAGTCAACTGATTCGAGGCAATGGCATAAAAGGGAACAGAGTACATTAAGAGCTTACCACCAGTCAGTCAGATCCTCAGTTCAAGTTGTAATTTGTTGCAATTCTACAATGAGTATTACCAAATTCATTGATAACACAAAGCCTTAACATGGTCTGGTCAACTGCATAGTTCATGAAGTATTAGAACATCAAGAATGAAGAACTGCCAAATTAATTAAGTTGGGCATAAGAAAAGATACTCCGGATGAAATTGTTGTAGATGGCTGAATACTTTTACAATGCTAGATGAATCAATGAACAGAAAGTACTCCAGTTCATATCCAACCATCAATTTGAACAAAGGACATCTCGCACGGTTGACCTAACAACCTTTGACCAGATTGTTTGTAAGGTAAATTAGACTGCAACAACAGAAATGAATTTTTGTATGGTAAATATAAAGATATAGTGCTGCTCTTATATGTGAAATCATCCATTTGCTCTCCACCATACTTACTTTTACTTCCTCACACCCTCGGGTCCGATCTCTTTCAATAAAGACTAAGCTTTTTTGTTCTTTTGGGAAAAAAAAAAAGCGAAACAAAACATAACGATTGCAGCTAAAAATAAAATAAAAGAACAAATCTAAGTCTACCTTTGAAACACTCATAGTGGCTCTAGTTTGCAGATTCAACAACATCTTAAACAACAGCAAGTTCAATGTTTCTGTAGGCTCCGTCTATGAAAGTTTTTGAAGCTTTGCATATCGAATTCACATGTGAAAATTTGCTAGGCCATCCTCAGTTCCTCTAGGAACTATGTTGAGCAATAGAAAGACAACTAATTAAGTAAATGTATAAAACACATATCGCAGTATAAGGGAGAGATATTTTAAGGAAAAATTGCAAAACCAAATCTCCACAATAGTTGGACGATTTTTCTAATCAGAATTTGTTTGCATAATCGGCTGAGGAAAGGGTAATCACAATCCAAAAAGGTGATGCAGTTCTTCAAAGGTTAAAAATGGCAATTTTTCAGTGAATCACTAGAATATTGCAACACAAGTTTTATCTTGAATGCTTACCAGATCATGGTAGATTAATGATAAGTTTTCGAGATCTTTTGACAAGTTTGGAGTTTTGGACACTGGGTTAAGTTGGATAAATAAGGAATAACTATAAAATAAGTCCTAAAATGATGTACACTTTTTTAGTTGAATTCATAACACAAGCTCAACTGCATATTTCTAAAATTTCAACGTTAAGAATAACAAGATACTCTAGATGGGAAATATTATCAATAAGTACCTTGATAATGCTTGATGAATCAATCAACAGAGACTACTCTGTTTATATATCTGGAATGTGTGAAATTTTGGTCCAATAATTCCCCTTCTTCTATCATACCTTTTCTCCAGTAAAGGACACCACCAGATCCTCAGAGAAGAAAGGGAGGATGGCAAGCCCTCCTCTGCCACGGTTTCCAGATGAGGGCAGTTCATAATTACCAAAATTTCAAGGGAAGTAAGGTGGCAAAGTCCTTTTACAGACCTCAGATTCTGGAGATTATACAGCTCAAGAGTGATTAGACTGGGTGGCAACCCTTCTTCACAGAAATCAAAATGAATTACCCTCACTTCATTAAAACCTTCGACTTCCAGATACTTGAGAGAGGACATCTGCCAAAGTGGTGGTAGGGAGGAACAGTATTTACATCTCCTAAGCTTCAAAGAGACTAATTTGGTGAACAAAGACTCTCCTAACCAATTTGCAAAGCTAGTACCTCCATAACCAATGATTGAAATGACTTCTATTTCTGTGTGAGGCTGCAAACCATCAAGAACAGCCTCTTCGTGACGTGAATCATCAGTATCACCTTTCCAATATAAACACAACTCCTTAAGGTTCTTCTTACGCTTGATCTTGGCTTCCACAGCATCTTTGGCGTTGACCACATTTTGAAGATTATGAATTCTAAGAGTTCCTCCAAGCTGTTGAAGGCTCCCCAATTCGTTAACCCCACAACCCTCCTGCTTTCCCACACAGAAATCAGTCAAGGTTTGCAGCTTTATTAGTTTGCCCATATTTGGAGGCATCTCTTGCAAATTTGTTCCTTCAATATCAAGATAGTGCATACTGATCATCCTTCCCATTTTAGTCGGCAACTTAGCAAGGTTCCAGCACCAACTTAATTTCAAAGTTTGTAAATTGTGAAAACTACACAAACATTCAGGTAAACTTTGGATTGATGTTGAAGAAAGATCTAAATATCTCAAATGTTCCAGATGGCTGATTGAACTGGGCAACATAACCACATTCTGACATCCAGACAAAGAAAGCACTCTTAATCGTTGCTGATTTAGAAATAAATCAGGAATCATCTCTTGCAGCTCCCATTTTGTATTATAAACTGATAAGAACGTGCGCAAGAGGTGAGATTTGAA
>JAOTAX010000003.1:5368729-5392138 GCA_025629825.1 Erythroxylum guanchezii
GATTTATTTACATAATTTACTTTGTAATTAAAGTTAACATATTTATTACTTTACACAAAATATATCATTACAAAGATTTCATTGAAACATTTAAAACGAGACTAATATTGAATATAATATTAAATTTATTTTAAATATTTATATATAATTCTTATTTATAAGTGTTATAAATTCATTAATAAAATATGTTAAGAACATAAAATTTTATAAGTGTTATAATTATTATTTATCAGTTTATATTTGTGTATGCTATTAATTTGTTGTTGCAATAATATTACATATATTTTGTAAATAATATTAATTTAATATAAGGTATATATTAATTAATTAGAATAATGATTTTTATTTTTATTTTAAATAAATAAATTGACAAATATAAATTATTATATAAATTAATTTAATTTAATTATTAACCAATTTATTATGGTTATATAAATATAAATTAATTTAGTTAATAACTAAATTATTATGGTATATTCATTGAAAAAAATTTAGTGTAGAATGGTTAGAGTAACACCAAATTTGGTGTAAAAAGATTCTAGAAATATTCCACTTTACACTAAATTTGGTGTAAAAATTTGGTGCAATGGTTGAAGATGCCCTTAATCATTTATTTTATGGATCTTACACAAATATCACGTAAGACTTATATAAATAAATAATTAAGATTTATTTATAAAATAAAACATTGTAATTTTTGTAAGAGGATTTGTAATCAAGTTATCGAGGTAGGCAAGTTACCGAGGCAGATGAGCTCAAGACTCGTGTCCTCGTAGTCATTTTAAGCTAAAGTAAGCCTCCATAGATAGCAAAGCTTGAAAAGACACGTGTGGTGCCAAGAAGCCAGCCACAACTGAGATCGGGACTTACTAATCCTAGTATAAGTAAACATTAAGAATGATTTTAACATTCCGTACACACTTTGGATATCAAGACTTGTCCCGTTTTGAAGTAAAATGAATAATACACTTATCTTATATTAAAATAATATATTTGTAACAGGTTATTGATAACTCAATTAAATATTTGATCCAAAACTATATAGAAATATTAAAAAGGGATCTTCATATTAAAAGAAAAAATTACAACTACAGTGTTCTTAGCATTCCACATGAAAGCACAACTCTATTGCATTTAACGTGCATAAAGGTTAAGCTAAACAAGAACAGCGCAGTTCCACCGCAGATGTATGAAGATAAATTTTCTAAATATTGAGTGGATTTTAGAGATTAAGGTTGGCGAGCTGCTCTATGTTCATTGGATAGACAATGGTCGTGTCCCCGTTGAAAGCTTTTCTCCCCATCAGAATGTTCACAGCTTCTGTTGGGTGGAATGCGTCCCAGAAAAAGTACTTGTTTCGATCGTCACATGGCGTTTGGAAGGGAAGACATGTAATCTGCCCTCTATTTCTGCCGATGCCGCAACAACCACGATTTAAGACACTAAATCCTACAAAAGAACAACAGAAAGATATGGTGTCAGGATATGTACAACCATCATAGCTAGAGAGAAAAGTTTACAAGTGGGCACAGACCATAATTCGGAGAGTTGGAGACGAGGTCTTGGAACATGTGGGCAATATCAATGTAGATGAACTTGGAACCTGGAAGATTGGTATTTAAGTTGTTAACCATAGTCTTCACATTCTCGTTGAATGGCAGAACCAGCTGGTTAACCTCTTCCGAACAGATTCCGGCGGTGCTCTGAGCTATGATGCTTGGAATGCAGCCCATCACCCCCAACCCTGCTATTACAAATTTCCTTGCTCCAAGATTGTAAAGGGACTGCATGCACAACCAAATACTCGTAAGATTTGAAAATTGCGAACTTGCATACTGCAGAAAATATAGTCACAATTACAATGAATCGCGATCGCAATTGCAATATTACAGCTATGATTACAACTGCAAATCGTAATTTAAAACTATCATGTATCAAAAGGAAAGGCACATAAGTCTTAATCACCATCAGTTGTTGATTGTACTCTCGAGCCAAGTAATCAGCATACTGTTGTGCATTGTACTGACTCTTGGTTGGATAGTTTGGCATGAGATAGTTATTAAGATAGTCGTTGCTGCCCATCCCCACGAAAAATATGCTACGCCCAATTGCTCGAGCCACATCAACAGCTCCAAGGTTGTCTGTGATTTGATCCAGTGTACTCTGGAAGTTCTTTATCTGCTCATTAAATGGTATGCGACCCACCTAACGCAAGGAGCATATTATGTCATATAAAGATAAGAATTCTAGATTGGGGCAGGCCAATTCGGCCACTAAAGTTGGCGAACCGAACTTTAAATTCGAATCTAAGTATCTTGTGAAGATCCATTTACTGTCCATGCAAGAGCTATTGCGAGGTAACTATAAATGGTAGCTAGATATTGCCGATCATGTCACGAGGTAGCTAAGGTTTTAACACAAAAATATGAATTAAAGAGGACGCTCCAGCTAGAAACTGGCTTGCATGCAGAGGAAATCTAAACCAGCATCTAGCTGTAACTATGCACGTGTTGGTTCTTACAAAGTTCCTGCCAGTGATGTCAAGTATTCCGGCAGCTGCAGAGGCGTAGTTGACCCCATGAAGAACCTCGTCTCCGGAAGACTCTGAGTGCGCGGGAATCAATGGAAGTCCAAGCAACTCAGCTGCATGCATGCATGTAAAGAATTCACAGGTCACTTGATCTATTTCTTAAAACATACTATGAAAGCAATGTTATATAAATTATAAAGCATGGGATTCTACCGACGTTGAAAAGGAGTGTAATGAAACAGACGAAACCTTGTCCATTTCTATCACATTGATTGCAAAGAACAGTAAAAGTCAAAGCTAGAGAGTCAGAGATAAAGAGAGAGCTCACCAATTTCGTCAACCATGGTGTAACCATTGGAGAAACGACCAGTAGGGCCACCATTGAAGTCAATACCATAAGGGTAATAGTTGGCCTTGGCGAAAGAAGGAAGATTGTTGTTATTGCCATTGTCGATGAGGGAGTCTCCGAATATGAACAAGGCTGGAACCAACTCTCTTCTAGCTCCATCTTCTGGACCAGAAGGATCCACATTTTGGCCCAAACAAGTAAAGATTCCTGCCACCAAAACCACAACCAAGCAGAGTAGCCTAAAGGTGGCCATGACAGAGGGTGACAGAGTAAATCGAAGGGAAACAGAATTAACCCTGCAGTGCAACAATGCGAAGGAGTTGTATGAAGTGACAGTGTGAGAGGTACTTTAATAGGCAGAGGTTTGTATTAGCGGGGTAGTTGAGAAGCAGTAAATAGGCTCACCTGTTCTCTCCTTGTCGCAGTAATTGTACAATATGGCACCATTTCCTAATTCGACCAAACTCACGCATGCAGCAGCCAGGCAACTTATTTCTCTTCGTTAGTTTTTTTTAAAAATGTTTATTAATATGTTTTGCAGATACTATCATTAACACTTAGCGTCCCTTCTAATAATTACGGCCAAGGGATGTCCATTTCTACAATTTTTCACATACTGACTTCAGAGTGAAAAAGTCAACGTATGCAAACGCATAAATGCTTCTAAAGCGATAGCAGGTGAATAAGTGTAGCAATAATCCATTTTGTATTGGGGGAGAGTAGGAAAAACCACTTGACTTGAATCCACTGGCTCGATTTGGCTTGGTTTCAGTTGCATTTAAAGGTCGGTATTGATATTCCCAAGGCTGGAACATGTGACACAACGTACTGACTGACCGCCAAAATCATAAATGTTCTGTATTAGCTCTTTTTTTTAGAATTAAATACAAATTTTATATTCAAAAGAATATAAATTTGGCGGTTTTAATCACGATTATTGTTTTTAATGCCATCTTTTTCTTATATAAATAGGAGATACTGTTGTGTTCACCACCAGCTCCTGACCTGTATTTAAGAGACTCCAACTCCGAACCGTACTTGTTGCTCGAAGCCTTTCGTATTACAAGGAAACTTTATCAGTTGATGCTATCAGATTTATGACCATATCAAATGATCCCATCTAAACAAACCATAGAATCAGAGAAAATTTTCGACATGCTAAATTTCTGACATTGTGTCAGATTAGAAAGTATGCCAAAACTCTAAAAGACTAAAAGTACTCAAATGTCAACGTAAAATGTATAAATGCATCATGGGCTCTTACGTGTGGGGATGAGAAAGTCAAATATTGCCAGATAGTTATTTGCCAGATCTTGTAACGATTGGCAGTTGGGATGATATTTGATTGGTTTTCATTGAAAAGGCAAAACTGGTATTGTAAACCAAAAGTAGGCAAACTCATAAATATCAAAGGGCGTTCGGAACCACTTTTGAAGACAAAACCTCGAGATCTAACAAAAATCATCATACCCATATTCAGCTAGTTTCAGTGACTTACAGAATAGTAAACTGACAAAAAGAACTGTAATCCAAGACTTAAATATTAGAACATGTATCGTCTCTGTGACCTGCATGTCTATTGATTCATGGAGAAATCTCATCACTTGAAGCACTTGGCATCCAACAGAGCCTCTTCCTCAAACGGCTCATGATCTTCAATCATCTGATTGACGCGCTCCTTCTGAGCTTCATCACTAATGTCCACCTTCTTCCATTCATACAATTCCATGTCATAACACTCATCAATCACAAACTGTGGAATCTCTGGTCCACGGAAGAGCCACAAGCCCTTCACCTTAAAAGGTGGTTCTGAACCAATCACCAGCATTTTCCCAAAAGCATACTTACGAGCCAAATCCATCCGTTGCAAAAATCCACCCACCTTGTTTAAGGTGACAAATGAGACGGTATTCTCATCATTATACTTGTAATCACAAAACCAAAGAGAGTAACCCTCAGGATCATACATGTCCCAAAAGCCTGTAAAGAACAAAACCAGACATAAATACCACACATATTGGAAAGCATTAAAAAGGAACCACGTTATCTTCCATCGCAAGAAGATATAATCTAAAGAAGCTTCCCGCCGGAAACTATTAAAAGATAGGAACAGGACCACATACCATAAGCCATAAGACTGCATATATGCTAAAACAACAGTTGGTGTTGAAAGAGTTACCTTTGATAGCAACTTCACGGAAATTAGTCTTAGTGTTTGAGTAAAGCCTCTTCCACTCATCAAGAATCATCTTACTAGGTGGTAAAAGATCAAGTGGGTTCTTAGGCTTTGGCTTGGGTGCCTCTTCCTCGTCACCTGCCTCAGGTTCTTTGGGCTTTGCTGCTTCTTTCTTCACCTCTTTTTTAGCCTCTTTCTTTAACTCATCCTTGGGCTTTCCTGGTTCCTTTGGCTGTGCAGGTTTCTTTGCTGATTGCACAGGGGGAACAGATTCGGTTTGCTTCACTTCCCCCAATACTTTTCGGAAATTCGGTTGATTAACCATAGTCCAGAAGTATCTCTCAACATGAGGGAACTCAGAAGTAAAACTTTTAGTCAAGATCCGGCTAAACCCAATCAACAAATTACAAGTCATGATGATGTCAGCCAAAGTCACAGAATGCCCAACCAGGTAAGTGTTGGATGCCAGATGTGTGTTCAAAGCAGTTAGTGCTCTCTTTAAGGCAGATATAGCAGCTTCCTCAGCCTTTGTGTAGGGTAAGTACACATAAGATTAAATTTAGAAGTGTAATCAATATGTGAGATTAGATTTGTTGATTCTAAAAATATAAAAATCACAACAAATTTCAACTAACCGGAGGGAGGTATACAGCAAAGCCCATTCTCGGTATAAACCATCGCAATATATTAGCATCAATCTCCAATGAAGAAAAATCTATCCATTGCTCAATATGAGCCTGCCAAATCCAATTTCTTAATTTGATTATTCAATTAAAGGAACAAAAGTAAGAAGAGATTAAGATTTGAGGACAATAATGAAATTTCCTTGATTATGAATCTCACATGGAAAATTACTGGATTAAGATATGAGAATTTCCAACTTATGTCAATAGATGTGGGGAAGATTTGCAAACACATTCAATCTTATGTATCCAAATCCTATGCACTATTGCAGACAACATGCCAGAAGTGGTTCATGTCACAGAATAGTGCTGTATCAAAGCAATTGCAACCAAATATATCCTAGTTTTAATGAGATCAATAAAGAGGAAACGAAACCAATAAAAAAGGGCACGACTTACATATTCAATCAATGAAGAGCCAAGGAGGGGATTATCAGCCTTCAAGCGAGCCACTGGAGCAAGTAATAACAAGTAACTGAATACTGGTCACAGAAAAGCATTCGCTATATTGAAAATATATTAATATCAGCCTCACCATATCGGGAAATGGCATTGCTCTCAAAAATGGGACCATCTGGGGTTTCCAGCACAGGAACCTACAAATCATCAAATACTATAAATGTCAAACAGAAACACACAAAATAAGAACAGATAGAGTTTGTCGTAGCATGAAGCAAACCTTTCCAATTGGGTTCATCTCAAGAAATTCGGGAGTCTTACTTGATACACCCATCTCAAAATTCTTCACCAATTCAATATTAACACCACTGTACTCAGCAGTAATGAGTGCCTTGAAGGCATTTTTGTTTGGTGAAGCCGCATGCAGGACCTAAATGTTACTCAAACAGAAATAGAATTCAAGCTTAGATCTTTGGATGTCTGCATGGACAAAAACACTAAAGCCACATCCATGATCAGCAAAGCAAAAAATTAACTGAAAAGGAACAGTATAAAAGCATACATATCCCTAATTTCATCAATTAATCAGTAAACCATGAATTATTCGTTTTCTGACCCATTTACAATTTATTCAGTACATCAAAAACTATATATTTGATAGCCTTTGAGCACTAATCATATAAATACAATCTTTACCAAACATGTGTATCAAAGGAAACCCACAACGAACTAGGGAGCAAATATTGGAACTTGAGCAAAAAGAAATATTTTCAAGAAGATATGAATGTGAAGAGTTTTTAAAATCACCAAATCTTTGTAACAAGTAAAACAAAACCAAGTGCAAAATGAAAATAAACCAAGTAACAATTCATGTAATTGAACAGATCTACGCAGCTTAAGCTTACCAGAGCCATGGCGGCAGAGCAGAGAAATGGGATTTGTTGAAGTTAAAGAATCTGCAAGCAAAGTCACATAAGCCAATTCAATAGCATCTAGAGAGCACAAGAATCGATTAGTATTTTAAAAACTGTGGTTTTGATGAAATCGATCACCTCCCAAATGACACAGCCAACGAGGATTCTTCAAGTGACGGCTACAGAGTATCGTTCTAAGTGCTGCTGCGTCTTAGTTTGAGGAATAGGGTTTATGACTATATAGTTTTGATTCTCTGTTCACTCTCTGTCTTTTTTTATTTTTCCTTTTTATTTTTCGTATAAATTTGGGAATATTCTTTGCTGATATTCACAGCAATAAAAGTCAACATTTAGGAATGAGATAAGGCCTGACCCAAATTTACCGAGCCTTAAGCCTGATTTTTCGACCCAATCGGTAAAGACAAACCGACAATGTTTTACCAAATTTTCTTAAATTCAAGTAAATGGTTAAATAAATTTAATGTCAAATATAATAACTGATAATATATTTTTCATTTTATCAAAACAAAGTTAACATTTCTACAAATTTATACTAAAAGTATAAAATGTTAATAACTTAAGCGCAAAAAATAATATAATTTCTTGTACATAGAAAATTAGTCTAAATAATTCATTGAACTTATTGAGTTTGTTTAATCAATTAGTCCAACTTTGTATTATTTGATTTAATCTTTTGCTGAATTGAATAACTAATTACTATAAAGGAAATATTATTAAAGTACTAATTTACCTAAAAAAATAAATGATTAAACATGTATAATAATTATAGAGTCGACTCGAGTTAAATGAATAATAAGATGTTTTTAGTTATGTTAATTGAAATTGTCTCTTTTGTTTTTTTTATATTTTGGTTAAATATGAAAATTAATGTTTGTTTTGTTTCATGAGATGGCAAATGGAGATTGCGTCAAATTGGAATATTATTGGTCAAAATCATGAATTTTAAAAAAATGGACAAATTACTGTAGTGGATAAGACGAGATCACGTCTATTGCTAGATTTACTTCAAGAGATGGAATTCAATCAGAAACTTATTTATATTTCTATTATATATTGATTTGGAGGAAGAGACTAGATTTTTAGTAGGAAAAGAAGACAAAAACACATCAACCACATTCTCCACCATTCTCTTTACATTTCTTTTTAGTTTTCTCTATTTTTCATCTTTTCTTCTATATTTTTGGTGTTGGAACTAATCTCACGTGTGACTACATCTAAATATTTTGATTCAAGAAGATTAAAAACTCTAGTTGTAACCTCGTGAGGTTTTGTTCTAAACTTATATTTATGTTTTAATTTAAGTATTTCTTGTTTTATATTCTTACATTTCATGAACAATTACTATTGATCAATCAAAAAAATTAATTTGATGTTGATTATTTTATAGTTAACCATGAATTTAATAATTCGTAATTGTCACGAAGGATTGATACAAGTAACAAATAGGTTATTTATGAATTTATATATTTAACTTATAAGAAATAAGAAAACTAAGTTGACTAATTATAGTTATCTTAATTATTTAATTTAAGATCTAGTCTTTTTCACTAAGCTTATTCCTATAATTTAGTTAATATGGAATGCTATCATACCCAATCGATTGATAGTACTTTTTGTCTGAATGCTGGCTTTGAATCAATTAATTTAGAAAATTTTGAGATTTATTATGGCTATCCTAATATGTTTCACACAAATTGCTTGAATTATAAAAATTATTCTTTTTCATATTAATGATTTACTTGAATCTGAGTTTACTCTTGAATGTCTCACTTTTATATTTAGTTGATTTATTTTAATTACTTTTTTAATTTAGTTTATTAGTTAATTAATCATAAAATCCTACTTATTTTGTTAATTGAAATTAAGAAACTAGATTTAATTCTCTTATAATTTGACCTAGTTTCATGACTACTATAAGAGTTTAAACAATCAAAATTAATGTTGAGGGCTTAGACAACCCAATTATAATTCTAGTGTCGTTGTCAGGGGAAATTCTTTAGTTTTTTTAATTATTTGCATTATTTTATAGTTTGCTGCTAATCTCTTGTTTTGCATGACTTGTTCTTCTAAAAAAAAGTGAATTGAAATATAATCTAAAATTTGAGAAACTAACGCATCATTTAAGGAAAGAGACTAAAAAGGAAGGGGTCATTCACCTTTAGAAGTGAACGTTGAGATAGATCTAATAATTGATGAAGGTTCTAATTTCCAAGAAGTTGAAAAAAAATTATGGCAAATTCTAAAACTAGAACGTTGAGGGATTAGTGGCACGAAATTTGAATAAACTTTTATGCATATGATTTTCATATTTTGAGTAGATTTTAAATTAGAATCTGGACTGATTCTCTTGATCATAATTTTTTTGGTCTTGTAGGTAAGGATCCTCATAAACACTTAAAGAATGTCTTGTTATTTGCTATGGAAAGCCACAAAAAGTGACAGAAGAACAAATTAATCTCAGAATCTTTCTATTCTCATTTAAAGACAAAGCAAATGATTGGCTATATTATCTTCCCTCTGGCTCAATGACAACATGAAATGAGATGAAAAGGTTGTTCCTAGATAAGTTTTTTCCTGCATCACTAACAGCTAATATCAAAAAGGGAGATATGTGGGATAAGAAAATTCACTGGAGAAAACATTATATGAATATTAAGAGAGATTTAAGGAGTTATGTGCAAGCTGCCGATAACATGAAATTCCTAACCAACTTTTGATTCATTACTTTTATAAAGGACTACTGCTAATTGATAAAGGTATGGTAAATGTAGCTAGTAGAGGAACTTTGGTAAATAAAACACCTTAACCAGCCAGATAGTTGATATTATACATGGTCGAAAATTTTCAACTATTTGGGATAAGGATGGATGGAGCTGTTAAACGTGTGAATAAGATAAGTAATACGAATCTTGAGGATAAAATTTCAAATTTAACTGCTTGAGTTCTTCAAATGGCTTTAGGTTAATTATAATCGGCATTAGTGTGTGAAATCTGCTCATTCTCTCTACATCATACTGATATGTGGCCTATATTGTAACAAGGGTCCTTTTAAGAAGCTAACGCAATAGGGAAATTTTATGGTCACCTTCAAAGAAAATATGAACCTTATTCCAATCATTATAATCCAAGATAGAGGAATCATCTAAACCTTAGCTATGGAAATCAATAAGGGCAATAAAGATATCAACCTCACAATTTCAATAGACAATCTCAAGCCCCTAGGTATGCTCAATTCAATATTCAAATTAAGATATGTCTTTGGATGAAATTATTAAGGGACTTGCTACTAATACTCAACAATTTTAATAGGAAACAAGAGTAAGCCTTCAGAACTTAGGAAATCAGATAACTCAATTAGCCACCTATGTTAACAAATTGGAATCGTAAGAATTAGGAAAACTACCTTCCCAAACACTGGCAAATCCTAAGGAGAATGTGAATGTAATGAAATTGAAAAGTGGTAAGCAAATTCAATCTAGATCCTCCTTACTAATGGAGGTAGAAAAGCATGATGAATGAGAAAAGAAAGATGAACCTTCAACTCAAGAATCAATAAAGGTAAAGGATGATTAATCTTCACTGACATCCTAATGACATATACCTCTTTTTCCTAATATGTTGGCTAAATAAAAAATAAGAGGAACATAAAAGAGAGATCTTAGAAACCTTCAGAAAGGTGGAAATTAATATATTACTTCTAGAAACCACCAAGCAAATTCTGAAACATACAAAACTTTTTAAAGAACTATGCACAAATTAAAGGAAGTCGGAGGATAATGAGAGAATAGTTTTAGGTAAAAGTGTATCAGCTGTGACAAATAGAAAATTACCAAAAATACACAAAGATCCTAGTATGTTTATACTTCTGTGCATCAGTAGTGACAAGAAAATTGAGCATGACATGCTAGACTTAGGTTTATTTATTAATATCATGTCATACTCAATTTACCAGGCTTTAAGTTTGAATTCTTTGCAAGAAACTAATGTAATTATTTAACTAACTGATCATTCTTACGTGCGTCCTATTGGCGTTTTAGAGGATGTTTCAGTTAAGTTAACGGTTTGGTATTTGCAGTGGACTTTTACATCTTGAAAACGGATAAAGAGAGTGTTGAAAATTCAACTTTGATTTTGTTGGGAAGTTCATTTATGCAGACGACTAAGACGAAAATTAACGTGAATGAGGTACTCTTTCTGTTAAGTTTAATGGAGAGATAGCAAAATTTAATATTTTTGAAGCAATGAAGTACTCTAACGACTATCAATCTATTTACCATACGGATATTGTGAATTCATTTGTGCAAGATATTTTTAAAAAAGAAAGTTTTGATGATGAGTTGAAGTTTAATGTTAAACCAAAAGTGAACGAGAATAAATCGATGAAAATTATGAACTTATAGAATCATTATTAGTGATGTTAATAGATTCGAAAACTTTAAATGCTGAAATTACTATAACTCACAAAAAAGCGTTACCCTCGGTTTTGCAGACTCCGAAGATAAAATTGATAGTCTTACCTAATCACCTAAAATATTTCTATTTAGGTGAGAGAGAGAGTCATTATCTCACAACAAGAAAAGCAAGCATTAACGATGGAAAATTACCGACGGAAAATATATGGTTGTAAATTATCGATGAAAAATCCATTTATGTCGATAAAATTGACGGGAAAATTTTTGTTTAATGACGGTACTAATATTCGCAGCTAAATATGGAGGGAAGAGAATTAACAACGAAAAATTACTGACGAAAATATACTGTTACAAATTACCGATGGAAAATCCCATTTCCGTTGGCAAAATTAACGGAAAAATTTCCGTTTAGTGACGGTACTAATATCCGTAGCTAAATATGGACGGAAATCATCCCGACAAATTTTGCAATTGACTTTAGCGATGGAATAAGATTATCGTCAGTAAAGGATTTAGCGACGACATTAGAGATCCGTCGGTAAAAAGGTGGAATTATTGACGGAATAAGAAATTTTTGAGTTTACTTACGAAAATTTTCGTCGGTAAATTCTTTTTAAATATCAGCTCACCCGACATCTCCCCCCCCCCCCACCTGTGTTTTCTTCTTTCTTCTTCTTGCATCTCCTCTTCAGTCTTCTTCTCTCCGGTTTCTCTATTGTTGACTCCTTTTATGCTCTTCGACGTTGTTTTCTTCAGACATTGTCATCATGTCCTTTGGTGGAGGTATTTTTGCAACTACTGTCATGTGTTTTTTCATATATTAGAAGAAAGTTAAATTGTGTATTTAATTACTTTCGTTTATTTATGTATTTTGTGATTGAAAAACAACCTTAAGGTATAAATGGTAGTGATAGAAGGGACAAGATGTGATTTTAGTTGTGATGTTGGGATAAATTTCTGATTCTAGCAATGCGAGGTGGGTTGCGGTTCGCAAAGATTGTGTCTTGGGCTCGAACAAGTTCTCTGACCAAGTTCGGGCAGCCACGAGACACAGTTTATTACCGAGGCAAAGCTTAGATGGGTCTATAGACACTAGCCAAACTTCCTTGTCTCGATGAATGTCTTAGCCAAGAAATAGAAGGTAACCAGAGAAACTGAACACTTTACAGGTAAAATTTTAAAAATAGTTTTTAGCAAATTTACCGACAAAATCAAATGTTCGTTGGTAAAATATATTGGATTTACCGATGGAAAAAAATTTATGTAGGTAATTATTGACGGAAAAAAATTCCGTTGATAATTTTCTAACAGAAAAATCTTCTTTGTCGGTAAATTTACCGACCGAACGAAATAACCGTCGATAAATTTACGGCTGTATATCGTCGGTAAATTTACCGACAGCCGTATTTCTGACGCTTTTTTTCGTCAGTAAATTCCGTCGCTAAATAAGCTTACCGACGGAATCTGTATAAATTTCGTCGGTAATTTCCGTCGCTAAACTCCATTTTTCTTGTAGTGTCTGCGATCATCTCAAAAAAGTTTACTATAGGGAAAGAGGATGGGCTAGTAACACTACTTAAGGAGTACAAAACTGCAATTACGTAGAAGTTTGAGAAGCAAAAGTTCATCAAGTATAACAATGTTAAACAATTGTGATTTTTAGAAGGTAACCCAAAATATGATAGTTTTTATTAGTTTTGTGTTAGTTATATATAACTTTCATTTGCTTGTTTTTTAGAAACTAGTTTATTGGCTTAAGGAGAAATATATCTTAAAATTCTAGAATACTAAATTTCATAAGGCGAGATCATGCCTTATGTAATTCAGTTATCAAGATCAAATACTCAAAATTCCATAATACTAAAACTTATTAGGTGAGATCATACCTTGTGTGATTTAGCTTTATAGAATTAATCCCCAAAAATTCCAAAATACTAACATTCATAAGACGTGATCGCGTCTTACACATGTCAGTAGTCTATTTGATTTTAAAGAAGTTTATAATAATTTTAAATTATATTATTATTATTATTTAAAAATAATAAATTTAAAAATTAAAAATATTATTTATATAAAAAAACAAAACCCTAATTTCTTATGTTTCTTTTTCAGTATCCTACAACACCAAAACAACATCCAACCCACAGCACATCACACATTCAACCATGTCCACCGACATCAGTTTACATCTCCTTGTAGATCTACTATGTGCTTTATTTTTATTGATTATTTTGTGGCATATGAGCATCTTGTGCTTACATTGGGGACGATGTATGATTTAGTTGTTGGGGAGTAAGACAATATATATTATGATGAACTCTGTCATTTGTATTTGAACTTATAAATACTATAATTCATATATTGATTCTTCTTCATGATATCCTCATAATCTTCTGATTGTTGTTTATAAATAATCCCTAAGTTATGATACATTTTTTGTTTAAGTTTTAATGCACGAGAGACATAAACATAATTAGTTTTTTCATTAAATTACTTTAAGTATCTCATTGATTTTGTTAAATAAAAGCATGCAAGGCTTGATGGATTTTGACACCTACGTAAGCTTTGATCCTAAGAGCATTCATCACATTTGTATTCATACATATCTTTTTGTTGCGTGTTATCAAATATAGTTTGTTTATGCTATAACTTGCTTTTGAATACATGTTGAGACTATATTTTTTTTTATGAATTTATGCATAAAGATGATAAGGGCGCTTAGAATAACCATTTTTTTACCTAAATAAGCCTACCTTTTTTTTATCCCTAGAAAACCAATTTGAGCAGTAACTTGTCTTTTCTTCAATATTAACCTTGTTATAATCCAAATTTACCCATCTTTTGTTGATATCCTTAATAAACTTAAACCCCTAAATTGAAAGAATTGTATCAAGCTTATTTGGATAGAATTTTAACTATTTTCGTGAAAAATAAATTAATTTATTCAAGTTACATTATTTTGATTTTTCATTTTTTATAGAATGAAAGAACTCAAGAAGTATAAAAAACAAAAAGACAACAAAAAAAATCTCCTCTTTGATTTTCTTTTTAAAACAAAAGAAAAAGTCCTTGAAAAGGATGCTATTTAAATCAAGTGAGTTTTGAATTGATTTAAGTTAAAACTTATGTGGATAACTTTATATGATTTCTTTCAATTTATTTAACCTAAAAACTTCCTTTTTTTTCATACCTTACCTAAACCACGTTATAACTCTTATCAAGTTCCTTTGATTTATGCATTAGGTTTAATTTTATTAGTGTTGGAGATATAATTCATGAGAAGCTTATAAAAATAACTTGTTATGCTTTGATTTGAAAGTTTAATGAACCTTAAACACTTTGAGTTTATAGATTGAAATCCATGAGAGGGTGTCAATTCTTGTTTCATTTGGTTTTGATGGAATTGATGAGATATTAAGTTTTCATTCTAAAAATGTGTCCTATGAGTGCTTGTTCTCTCAATTGTTATTTTATCCTAAACCTTTAATCTGTATTAGCTTTTGGGATATTTCTGGATAATATAAACGAAGATGAGATGTTGTTATGAGGATGACTGATATATTGAATTGATGTATGATTAAGGATAAGCATGAGTCTAATGTGGGGGAATTTGATAAGATGTTTAGTTAATTTAATTCAAATTATCTCTTTTATTTTGACTATATTTTGGTATTTAAATAGGAAAATTAATATTGTTTTATTCCAGGAGATGATAAATGGAGATGGGGTATTATTGGTCAAAATCACAAATTTTAAAAAAACAGACATATTATTGTAGTAGATAAGATGAGATCATGTCCAATGTCAGATTCACTTCAAAAGTTAGAATTCAATTACGAAACTTATTTCCATCCCTATTATGTAGGGATTTGGATTTGTTTTAGATAATAATTTTTGCAAGATAGGAGGAAATTAGGTTTTAAGTAGGAAAAGAAGACAAATACACATCTACCACATTCTCCATCATTCTTTTTTCGTTTCTTCTTAGCTTTCTCTCAATTATTCATCCTTTCTTCTATACTTTTTGTGTTGGAACTAAAGTCATATGTGACTAAATCCAAATATTCTAATTCAAAGGGATTTAAAACTCTACTTGTAACTTTGTGATGTTTTGTCTTAAACTCATATTAATGTTGTAATTCAATTATTTCTTGTTTTATGTTCTTATATTTCATAAATAATTAATATTGTTTAATCTGACAAATTAATTTGATGTTAATTATTCTATAGCTATTCATGATTTCAGTGGTCCATTATTATTGTGAATTATTGGTACAAGTAATAAATATGTTTTTTTACGAAAAGTAATAAATATGTTATTTATGAATTTGCATATTTAACTCATAAAAAACAAGAAAACTAAGTCGAACAGTTGTGGCTATCTCAATTATTTAATTTAGGGTCTAGTCTTTTCACTAAGCTTATTACTATCATTTAATTGATATGGAACACTATCATACTCAATTGATTGATGATAAGTTTTGGTTTGAATGTTGAGTTTTAATTAATTTAAGAAAATTTGAGATTGATTATAATTATCTTAATACGTTTCAAAGTAATAGCTTGAATTATGAAAATTATTCTTTTTAGACTAATTATTAATATTACAATTAGATGAGATATTTCCCCTGAATCGGAGTTAAGTACTCTAGAATTTCTCACTTTTATATTCAATTAATTTAATTTGATTCCTTATTAAATTTAGTTTATTAATTAGCTAATTAATCATAAACATTCATTTTGTTTTTTAATTGAAATTAAAAAAAGTTTTTAATTTTTTGAGATTTGATTTAGTTATACGACTATTACAACAGTTTAAAGAATCAATATTAATTTTGAGAGCTTTGATAACTCGATCAATGAACCCATTACACATAAAACAATTTTATAATACATATAAATCTATGGATTTTGACTAAAACGATATTTTAGTTTATTGCAGAAATTGGTATAGTCTCCAGCATGTGCCTATGTACACCGCCAACTGCTATTAACATGATGTGAATTGCACACATAATTTGTTAGGATATGATTTGATAATTGTCATACATGAGATGTGATTGGATCTGCAATAGTTGAGATAAATCCCGCAGATGTTTATTTCTTTTGTTTATTGTCCTGATTTATCAGATTCGTAAAGATAAATTCATGCATATGTGAATGCCAAAAACCTGCCATTACTTACAGAACTATAATTCAACATTTGACATTAACATGTTTATTATAGGCTGACTGTATTTACACGGTCACTTATATAAGTCGTACGAACTCACGATCTTTAAAAGTGGGACACCCAAGAGTCAAAAGTTCTGTGGACTATCAATTTTGGATCACCCAGTTCTGTGATTCTGTCAACTATCAATTCACGCATCATGCCTGAGCTTAGGCTCGATGGATCACAAAACATCTATGTACATAAATGGTGCTTTGCACCATCTCACAATTGTAGCTGATTGGACGTGAGATTTGGAGAATATATATAGGGGTTCTCAGTGGCGCATAATTGTGTTTTTAAATAATGGGATTGGGAATTTGTTCTAATTAAAAATTGCCGCCCTAGTGTTTCATATATATAACAGAAGGCATCAAACACCACTGAGCTTTACATTATGGCTTAGTATATTCCCTAAATTTAGTACTAACAAACACGGTTTCTTTAATATGTAGTTGTGTGCATGGCAGATTCTGATGACCACTTACGTAGACACCAGCGTATCTCGTGTTTCATAACCTCTAATTGAAATCAGAATTAGATTTGGAAGCATCAAATCCAATCTTACCACAGTTCTGTCACACACGTTATAAAAAGTACAGGTTAAGTTGATAGAGATTTATATAAAAAGAACTGAATAGACAAGTATTGACTAATAACCTTCTCAATTTCTAAAATTTTGTTAAATAATCATAAAACATATAGAATAATTTTTTTTATTCTATCAACTTTTTATACGAGTATATATCTTTAAACAACTTTAAATTTCTAAAATAGGTTTATAGAATTGCGGTTAAAATTAATTATGTATTTTTAAGTATTCAAATTGTAATTCAAATTACACTAGAATTGAACTCTAAGACTAAACTTGAAATTGTAAAAAAACTTATATAACAATTTCTGAAATATGAACTCTTTTAAATCTATATTTTACTCATATGATAAGAATTATGTGTTAGTACGTAGTGGGAGTCTTATTACGTACCCCGGATCTACATGAAAGAATTAAAAACAAAAATAATGCGGAATACCTAGATTTCGGTTCCATCTCTTATTCCAATGCCGATTCCGAGCTCTAAACGTCTCTGAATCTCTCGGGATTTTTAGTGGAAAGTGATCACCGAATCACGGGCTAGGTCTTTTTACAATTTTCTCAAATCATGAGCTCTCTTAACAGGTCAAAGAACTTTATGATCGTGAACCAACTCTTGAGTAACTGCAGGAGACCTTAACCTTTATATAGCTTCCATATGCTTCCCCATCATAAGGCCGATATGGACCTGGTCCATACTAATCGGGACCTATTTTTCACCCGGACTTCGATCCATTAATCTAGATCATTTATTGGGTCACTTTATTATCTTTACCTGGAACAAATGGCGTAACTTAATCGATAATTTATTTAAAAACTAAAATTACAATTAATGTTAATCCAACTTTATGAGACATGGACAAAAATGTCTAACATTATGCTCATGCATTATTAAATGATAATTATATAAAGGCTTAATAATATAATAGGCACACAATAGTAGATCACTTAATTTTATTTTGAGGTGAGAGAATGTTTGTAATTATAAGTAGATATATTGGTTAATTAATATCTTTAAATACATCAAAGATAAAAAAATCATATCAAATTTAAACAATTAAGAAAATAACCGCTTTTCAAATTAATGTATAACCAAGCACATTAGTATATAAGATTATATATGATAAGAGTCAATTTCTCACCAAAATTATTCTCTTGAGGGTTATAAATTGGTTCAAGTTGTGTTAAATTTGCAATGGACTTACGGGCCTACACGAGGAGAAAAGTTAGGTCACACACAAGCCTAAGTGAGATTTCATCTTAAAACTAATTGGTAATAGGTGGAGTAACCCACTAGACTTATACATTAGTCTTCTTTCCCCTCTTTCTTCGATGTGGGACACTCATATGTAGGTATTCTCATCACTTCCCCTCACATGTGAGGCCTTTTTTACTTGGGCAATTTGGAGAGGTACGTAAATAATTTTTATCAAGGTTGGACTTCTAATTGAGGTCAAATAGACCCCCTCTTAGGGCAATTAATATTTCTGGGTCATTTGCTCCACATAGACTACTAATCCTTCTCCAGTTGCTTAAAATGATGGGCCCTCTTCTGGGGTAAACAATAGACCAAAATTTTCATCGACTCTGATATTATGTCAAATTTATAATGGGCGTACGGGCTCACACGAAGAGGAAAGTTAGATCATACACAAACCCAAGTGAGATAGTCTAACTTTCCTCCTCATGTGGGCCCGTAGGCCCATTGCAAATATAACATGATATTAGAGCAAGTCTAGATCGGATTCTTAATTTTTCAATTGTCAGTCTAAATATTCAGTGCCAGTAGCCCGCTCTGGTTACTGCTGTGTTTATTTTAAGTTACTACAAGATGTCCAGTCCCAGTTACACTTGAGAGAGTGTGTTAGAGTATCTCATATTAAATAAAAATAAAAATGAGCAATGAGCGTCGGTGACGAGCTCCATAGCTTTGTAGATCTCTAACGTGTTAGCTCCTTCATTCATGGCTTCGTCTTCTTCTTCCACTCCTCCTCGAATCCCCCTAACCGCTAGTTCTCCTTCGCTACCTTCCTCTAGCTAGTTTTCCCCTTTGCCTTTGGTCCAAATCCCTAGTTCCTCTGACCACAATTCCGACCCAAATCTTCCTCCATCTTCCCCCTTGAAAGTTGCCTCCCATGTGACTCTCCCTCTGCCTTCGAAGCCCTCTTTTGGCACCCCTAGAACATGGAAATCTGTGGTGGCGGAGGTCGCAGCTACTGAGTCGCTGTCAACAACGTTAACTTATTATCCTTCGGAAGTCCACGATGATCAGATTAGGGTCATTCCCCCTCTGGAACTAGCCAAACAAGGTGCCATTCAATTGCGTCATGCTCTGTTTGGGTTTTTCTTTGGGAAAAGGCATGCTTTTCCGGTAGTGCAACGGGCTCTGACCAAGTCTTGGGTAGCTTTTGGTCTGTCGGAAGTGTTGATTGTTGGTGCAAACAACTTTTTATTCTGGTTTGATTCTGCGGAAGGGATGAATCTGGTCTTGGAGAAGGGGCCATGGCACATTCAAGGCAAGCCTCTTTTCCTTCGGAAGTGGAGTTTGAATGGTGGAGAGCTTAAGGATATTAGGGCTGCTCCAGTTTGGGTTAAGTTTTACAATGTCCCAGTGGAGTACCGAACTATAGAGGGGCTTGGTAGGATTGCGAGTGCTGTGGGTAAGCCTCTCTTAATGGACACACCTACTGCCAAGATGTCTCGAATCCTGTATGCTCGTATGTGTGTTGAGTTGGAATTAGGCAAGTCTTGGCCTTTATCATTTAAATTAGGCACTTACACTGAAGATGGGAAGCTTGCCTTCAAGGAGATTGATGTGGAATATGAATGGATGCCGAATAGTCTGGTACAAAAGAAAACTTGGGCTCCTACTGGGTGAGTATTTGAAACTGGACTATAGCAGGAATTGTTGGGAAAGGAACCTGCCTTATCAAGTGTCTCAGTGCCGGAGCTGGTGGTTAACAGAGATGGGTCTGAGGGACAATGTACTATTAAGGGACTTGAAGTGGAGACTCCAAATGAATCTAGTAAAGACTCGGGACCCCTCTAAATTGCCCAACTGAGTGAACAGGCCACAAAGGAGGTGAAGGGTTGTACTTCTTCGGATAGTTCCACGACTCTGAAAGATCAGCAACAGGTTGATCAAGTCAGTGGGCACCTTGAGGATGTTGGTCCCTTGCCACCGAGACAAGTAAGTAATTCTCTATCCCCTTCTAAATCTGAATTGGGTCTTGAGTTGGAAGCTCATAGTCCAGGGAATTTGGATGGGGCTGAGGGGGCTATAACAGGTCGTACTAACAGGAAACCTGGACGAAAAATGAAGTAGTATAGGTCGCACTAACAGGAAAACTGGACGAAAAATGAAGTAGTGTTTCTGTTCTGTTGTGTTAGCTGCTTGCATGGATTTTGGTTTTTGGAATGTTAGGGGTCTGAATAGTTCTAGAAAGCAGTTAGGTGTGTCTGCTGCTTTGAAGAAAATGTTTGTGGCTTTTGTCTGTTTGATTGAGTCTAGGATTAAGCATTTTCACTTCTTTAATAATGTCTGTTCTTCTTTGTTTCCTAATTGGCGATTTTCTAGTAATCTAAAGCAGAGTTCCAATGCTTGGCTAGTGGTCTCATGGAATCCAAATAGGCTTTTGTGTGTTCCTAAGCTGTTTTCCGATCAATTCATCCATTTAGAGGTTACTCCTATCAATAGTAATGCTGATTTTTTTGTCACTTGTGTGTATGGGTCGAACAATTTTAACCATAAGAAGTTTCTCTGGTTAGCTTTGTCCAATCTCAAAAACTCTATAGATTCTTATCCATGGTTGATAGTGGGCGATTTTAATTCGATTCTTTTCCCTCATAAGGCTAATCCTCTCAGTCCAATGACTCTTAATAGCATGTATGATTTTAGGCATTGAGTAGACCAATGTGAGCTATTTGAGCTGAACTCTAGTGGTCCGAGATTTACTTGGACTAACAAGCAATGTGGAGAGCTTTTTGTGGCTAGAAAGCTTGATAGAGCTCTTGTTAATGGTGCCTGGATTTTGAGGTTCCCTAACTCTTTTGGGATAATTCAAAACCCTAATATTTCGAACTATTCTCCTATTTTGGTAATGTCTCCATAGCTAGGATGTCTAGACCTTCCCCCTTTAGGTTTTCCAATTTCCTAGTGTCTCAACTGTCTTTCCTTCAGATAATGGAAGAGAATTGGAGTTCTCAGATCCATAGTACCCCAATGTTTTGTGTTGTTTCTAAGCTTAAACTAGTAAGGTTAGCTCTCAAATCTCTAAATGCTAGGCAAGTGGGAGATGTCAATCTGAGAGTAGTGAACTGTCAATCTGACCTTAACTCTATCCAAGATCAAAAGCGTAATTTACCTAATAGCTCAGTGCTGGCTACCCAGGAAACTGAGGCCATCAATAACTTGCTAGGAGCCTTAGCTGATCAGGAGTCTTTTCTAAAGTAGTCTTCCCATGTTAAATGGCTTAGAGAGGGGGATCGCAACACCAAGTTTTTTCATAATTCCATTTTGGCAAATAGGAATCGGAATACCATTCATTCAATTATAGGTGAGAATGGGACTAGGCTTGTAGCTGTTGATGAGATTCAAAACCGTTTCTTAGGCTACTTTCAAAGTATGATTGGGTCCTACAAGGACCTCCCTTCTTCCAAAGAGTTTGTGGATAAGTTATTCCCTCATCGACTCAATGATTCTCTAACTAGTTCTCTCACTGCAGATATCTCTGATCAGGAGATTTGGGATGTGATCAAATCCTTTAACCCAAATAAGGCTCAGGGCCAGATGGCTTTAATGGGGTGTTCTTTAATCATACCTGGCATATTATTGGGGAGGATGTTACTAGGGCTATTAGAGATTTTTTCCTCCATGGGCGTCTCCTCAAAGAGATTAACTCAACTTTCATTACCTTGGTACCCAAAAAAGCAAATCCCTTCACAGTAGAGGACTATAGACCTATCTCTTATTGTAACTTTATTTACAAGGTGATTGCAAAAATTTTGGCTAACAGGCTTAAGGAGATACTCCCTAGCTTTATTAACTCTAATCAAAGTGCTTTCATTAAAAATTGGCAAATAGGGGATAACATTTTGTTGGCTCAGGAGATTTTTAAACATTACCACCTAGCCAATAATCATGAGAGATGTGCTTTTAAAGTGGACCTATAAAAAGCGTATGATTCTATACATTAGGAGTTCCTTCAGAATGTGTTAGAAGCTGTTGGGTGCCCTTCCCAGTTTATTCATTGGATTAAAGAGTGTATTACCTCTCCAGCTTATGCAATCCTTATCAATGGTGCCCCCATAAATTTCTTTCCAGGAAAATCAGGTTTGAGACAAGGAGACCACCTCTCTCCTCTTCTCTTCATCATTTGTAGGTATTCACTAGAAGCTTAAATGATTCCATTAGGGGTAGTCCCACCTTTCAGTATCACTGGCATTGTCAAGCTCTTAAGCTCACTCATCTCCTATTCGCTGATGATCTCTTATTGCTTTGTCATGGAGATTTGGTCTCGGTCCAAATTCTTCCAGATTATTTAGAGGCTTTTTCTCGAGTCTTTGGTGTGGTAATGAATTTGCATAAGAGTCAGTTTTTTGTATCCCCAGAGTTGAGCCCCTTGGTTCCTCACCTAGAAAGCATGTTTGGGCTTAAACTAGGACGCCTTCCCATTTGATATTGGGACTACCCCTTATATCTGGGCGGTTGTCTAAGAGGGAGTGTATTCCTCTGTTAGACAAAATTGATTGCAAAGTAAATAACTGGACCCACAAACATCTCTCCTATGTGGGTGGAGTCCAATTAGTGATTTCGGTCTTGTCTTCCTTTCAGGTTTATTGGGCTAGTATCTTCATTCTCCCTTCCTCTATCCTTAAGGAAATCGACAAAAAGCTTAGGAACTTCTTATGGTCGGGTTTGGTTGAGAAAAAAACTGCAGCTAGAGCTAATTGGAATGATGTTTGTAGGCCTAAAAAAGAGGGTGGTCTAGGTTTTAAACATTTGCCCAGCTGGAATAAAGTGTTAATTGGGAAAAGAATTTGGATTCTTTTTACTGATAGGGAAGCGTTGTGGGTCAAGTGGGTTCACACTATTATTTTGCGTAGGAAAAATTTCTGGTCT
>JAOTAX010000003.1:5392238-5410295 GCA_025629825.1 Erythroxylum guanchezii
CGTCCGATGGTGCCTTGGTATCCATTAGTTTGGCATAAGGGGAATAGTCCTCGATGTTCCTTTATCTTATGGTTGGCCTTTTTGAACAAATTGCAGACTAGGGATAAGCTCTAGTTTCTCCACACCCCCAATCGTTGTTCCTTGTGTGCTATGGATTCCAAGACTATTGACCATATTTTCTTTCATTGTGCTTTCTTACGATCGGTTTGGTCTAGTACTCTCCACCACTTCCACCTTACCAGTTTACAATTTTTTGATCTTCATTCAATTTTACAATGGTTTAACCTGTATTCCCCGGTTTCCAATAGTGACCTTCATACCTTTTGCATTGTCCTGTCTGTTGTTGTGTATAACCTGTGATATGAATGAAACCTTCGCACCTTTCATGATGAAGCCTTGGATATAGGGAGTTTTACTTCGCGGGTGATCTTTCAAGCTATGGAACAGCTTCGCCTAAACATTGAGGGAAGGTAATTATGGATGCATTCAGTTTCTTGTTATTCCTATTGCTAATAATGCAGGTTCAGGGACATCTCAGGGTTACTGAGGAGGACGGGTATATTTTCCTCCTACTGTTATTGAGCAGGCTACTAGGTGGAGTTTCCTTTTCCACGACGGTCATGCTAGAAGGTTTGTTTCTCTAGATGTGTTTTGTTGGTTGTGGATTTAGTCTTAGTTTGTTGTGGTTTTGCTACTGGTCCTTGTGTGGCTTTCTCATGTTTGCTGGGGAGTTTATGTATTAGGGTATTGGATTTATCTTTCTTAGGTTGCTTGAGAGGCGAGCATTGAGGGTGTGGTGTTCTTTCTGTGCTTTGTTTATGGTCCCTATGTTTTTACCCTTCGTGAGACTTTTTGTAGGCTAGAGATTTTATAGGCAATCACTAGCTATGTATATAACTTTTCATATTTGTTTAAAGTTTTACTGATTTACCAAAAAAATAAAAAATAAAAAGCTAAAAGATTAATAAATGGTAAGAGCTAACGAATCAAATGATTAGTTCTAGTCATTTTGACAATTGTTTGACCCAAACTCAATTCTTATTAATGAACTCTACACTCAACTCATAATAAAAATTTTAATAAGTTCTGACATTGCAATTCTTCTAAGAAACTTCCAAACGTAATTGATGATCATTGAAAATATGTTAGATTTGTTAATATTAAATAATTGCAATCTTTTATTTATCAAGTACTTTTTAAATTACATGATTTATACATTACTAATAATGTATTTGATGGGTCTATCAAATTTCACTCCTATTAAAAGAAATAATCACTTAAATGCAGACGAGGTTACGTAGAGAGGAGAGCTGCCTTGTTTTGAGTTATCACAGCAATAAAAAGGACTAGCATTAGAAGTAAAGAACTACAGGAACTTAAATATCTTCGGCAAGAGATGATTAGTGTCTACAGATTCCATAGCGTCAAATGCCTAAGCAGTTGCCTGATGATCAGATTCTGAAGCACAACTAAGTTCGATCAAGCCTTTTTGGACTTCGTAAATCAGTTCTGAAATGAAGACTTTGATCCGTTCAAACATTCTCGTTAGGAATCCAGCTTTGTGGATAGTGGTGCCCTTTATCTCACTTTTGACCTTCTTTCATGTTTGATAGTGGAGTTAAGCCAACTGTCATTCTTGGTCTAACTAATTACAATTAAAGAGTGACTGCATTTTTTATCCTATGCAATGTTTAAACGTAATAAACTATAAATTATTAGCTATTTACAATTTATTAATACATTTTGTAAAAAAAGAGCTTAACTAGTTTGTTGATAATTTAACAAAAGATACATACATGGCAAGACAGGGCAATCCAATTAAGAGAGACAAAAATACAATGCCAGAGCATTATGAGTCCAAGGTTGCAGGTAGAAACCCTTGTGGGGTGGAGCAATCTTCCATGTAACTGGATACGAGTCAATACGAATAGTGTTTATAAAGTGGCATCTTCATGGGCATCAACTGGAGGGATCATTATAGACAGTTTGAGAGTTTAGATAGGTGGATTCGCGCATAATGTTGGATACTGCACTATCGTTTCTGCCGAATTATGAGAAGTTTTCATAGGTCTACAACGTGCATGGGATCTCGGATATAGGCAAATGGAATTAGAAGTAGACTCTTTGACAATTATCAACATTTTATCATCCTCTGCACCTCAAACCACTCGAGTTAACTCCTTGGTATTGGGGATTCAGAACTTATTAGTCAAAGACTGGATTGTAAATGTTAGACATGTTTACCGACAGGCTAATTGAGTTGCGAATTGGCTAGCCAACTATACCCTTTTGTTTGAATTTGGCATTCATATATTTCAGAACCTGCTTGTGAATTGCCTGTTTATGCTCTTAGAGGATATTTCAAGAGTTTCATTTCTCCGCCAAGTTATTTATGATTAATATATCTCTGTTTTGACCCAAAAAAAAAAGTACATTGCCAGAGAATTAGCATATTGCTATATAAGAAAATCATAGTGACTGTTTTTATACTATGATATTCCTTCATATTATTATATAAAATTATAATCTTCATAACACAATCTTATCATCACATCCAGGTCGGTACCCACTACATAGAAAATTTTAATTGGCCAAGAGCCTATGTATGTTGTTCTAATCAGAACGGATGCTTCTTATAATAATATCAATGATACAAAGGAATTTTAAGCGTTACACCAATGATAAGTGTATATAAAGTGCACGCTTGATAAGACAATTATTCACACGTCAAGTGCCTGAGCCCTTTTCGAAGCAGCTTTTAGTCTTGAAATGTCAGGAAAGGGATCTATTTTAGGGTTTCCATTGAATGACAGCGATTTGACAGGATGCTTGTCTTCAAGTTGAAGACGAAAAGAAGTAGGAATAAGAAGAGACGCCAAGAATTTGGGGTTAGCATCACTGGCTAGCTTTAGAATCAAAAATTAGAAAAAACATTGGATATGATTCTGGACTTTAGATATTTATGATTAAGGCAGCTTTTCTTTTGAATTTCTTAAAGGGTCAATTCAACAATCCAGTATCTAATATTCACTTTTAAATTTGAGTTAGACTCTAATATTTTAGAACATTTAAAATAAACTATAATATTTAAAAAATATTCAAAATAAACTTTACTGTTTTAAAAACGTTCAAAATAGTTTTTGATTGGACGGAACAATTGACGAAATTAGGTCTTTTGTTTTGTCCAGTCAAGAACTTTTTTGAACATTTTTTAAAAGTTAAGATTTATTTTGAAAACTCCAAAGCGTTAAGATACAATTCAAATTTTAGTGTAAATATTGGAAACTAAATTACTCATTTTGCCTTTCTTAAAGAAATCTCTTTAAAAACCTATATTTAAAAAGGAAAAAAAAAAGCAAGAACATTCGTAAAGGGGTTTTTTAATTAATTTATACAGTTTGATGAATTTTGTGAGTTTTATGAAAAAGTACTTGTTTGAGAATTGGAAGTATAAGGATTTGTCTTGTTGCTTATTCATTATAAATTTGCTATATTTTCTCTACTTTTTTTTAATCTTTAACATATTTATTTCATTTTTTGTTATTACTTCTCCCAAGTTTGATGAATAAATTACTTCTAAAAAAGTACACACTAGAGTGTTGAGAATATACATACCCATTACGAATACAGATTTAAACTAATTTTCAAATGTTAATATCAACAAATTCTCATTTCTTATCTTAACTAAATTAAATATTAAAATGTGTTTAAATATTTATAATTTAATTTTTTTCAAATGTATAATTTAAAATTTTAAAATATATTATTCATGTAAAGAAAACTTAATTCAATCATCTTCAATGAGCCAAAAAAAAAGTAATGAATTGAGTAGTGATAACGTCTTTTAATAACATGATATTGTTAATGAACTCTAGAAAGCAGGCAAAGCAGAGGGGAAAGCTATTGTACAAAACCAGGGGAACACGTTCAGCTCATTGGTCGATGAAGAGATGGCTCGCACGTGCAAAAGCAATTGCAAGTTGAGTAGATTCTGAAGTCTGAACTGAACTAGCCCCTATATGCATGTAGCACAAACTTACTATATAAATCTCCTAAAACCTGTATTATGGTCACTACTTATGGGGACCTACTACCTAGAGATATATCAAACATGGGACTTTAATAAGTGTACTGTATTATTACGGTCACTGCTTAAGGGGACCTAGAGATCAAACAAGGGACTTGAATAAGTTGAGAGTTTGGCACCTCCACCAGCTCATTCACGACAAGCGGAGAGACCATAAGCACAGATCCTCTTCTCTTTTTTTTTTTTTTCCAACGTAAGACATGTGATCGAGAGATTTAAAGTCAGAAACTTTTGTAAAGAATAAGTTAACTATGGCTTCTCATAGCCGACAAGTTATTCGCAGGAGTAAGTGCACAATGGAGCTGGGAATCTAGACTTGTGGGACTATATATGTATAAGGTTTTGAAGTTGAGAGTCGAAGAGAGAAGCTGTATAAAGTTCTTAAGAGAGCAAGAGCGCAGCAACCTCAGAAGCTAGTTCAAACTAGTGGGAGGTGGTGTGCTAGCTTTTGTACGTTATGGCTCGTGGAAGGGTTCAGATGAGACGTATAGAGAATCCAGTACACAGGCAGGTCAGCTTCTGCAAGCGTAGATCTGGTCTCCTTAAGAAGGCCAAAGAGCTCTCTGTCCTGTGCGACGCTGAAATCGGAGTCTTCATTTTCTCTGCCAATGGAAAGCTCTATGAAATGGCCACCAAAGGGTACCATAATCTTAAAAACATAGTTTTACAATTTTTTGTAACACAGGACTATAAGATTTCCTTGATAATCACATATATCTTGGTTGAATTGTTTGCATCTGCATGCATGTGTTTATTGGAGTTCTCAGTTAATGGAATTTGGACACGAATAGTTGAATAGTGGGCGTGGTACTCATTCCTGAGTCCCACAATTATATAAAAATAATAAAAATATTATTCTAATTATTTTAAAAATTAATAATAATTTTCATTTTTATTTTGTTAGAAGATTATGAGCGGTCATCACTTACAGATTATATAATATAACTAAATTCATAAAATTTTATTTATTCGTTAATACCAATTTTAACTCCAATATTAATAAAATTATAAAGAGGCTTAAAAACAAAATGAATCAATATATAATTTGATCTATGATATTTTTATATAAAATTTTAAGTTATACCTTAATATATAACTTATTTTATAAGACTATACGCATTGATCGAGTTCATCTGCTGCTTATACTCTTTGTGGTTTTGATCGAATTAAAGAACCATGCAAAGGCTTATTGAGAGGTACATGAAGTCCATTCCATCAGTGTCACAGCCTGACCAAGCTGAAGACATTAATCCTCTGGTACGTCTTATCATTAAATTAAATTTGTTCTTTTTTCTGAGAAAAAGAAAGAAAAATGTCTCCATTCCAGCATCAGATGCGGCTTACACAATAGCCAAGCAACTTTAAAACAATATCTTACTGCCAACTAACTCTCTTTATATTGTTTAAGACATTCTAATTGTCGGTTGTGTATATTCTTGTTGGCTTGTGTTCATTAAAGCCTCTTTTTTGTTAAAATCATTATTAGCATGTTTTTGATTTCGAAAATAAAAGGGGAATTTAGCAAGCAAAGCCTCCAACCCACTCAGAGTCTGATACTCTTTGTCTTCAACTCATTTAGTTAGTTTAATGTAAAGTAATGCTATAGATTCTTTTTATCATGTGTAGCAATAACATTTTTCAGAGATTTACATAAAATTTATATTATCAAATAATATGACTTTTGTAATCATACATAATTTGATTAATTACGATAAATCCAAATACTTTGAAGGATGCTAAAGAGGAGATCAGCATGTTGAAGCAAGAAATCGAGACACTTCAGAAAGGACTCAGGTAAAAGCTAAGGATGAATGCTTACATCAATTTATTTCGATTATATATTCATGCATTAATCCAACACGAATATTGCGAGATAAAACAATTTTATCTTGTGATACTGAGATCATGATTTTATAATATAAAGGCATATCACATTTAAAAAAAAAGGCATTAAAATTTTCTGGTACAACAATATGCTAATTCTCTCCTAATTGGGTTCTCATGTCTAATTCCGAATATGAAAATTGTAATTGTTCTTCTCCAAACTGCTAAAAGAAAAAAGAATTAATAGTAATTATACAACTATGATATTGCTAATGATTAAAAAATTAACCAATTTGACTAATTTAAGCGAAAAATCTTAAATTGTTTAACTTTTCGGTTCAATTAACTTTCATAACTCTTGTTTTAAAAAATTAATTAGTTTATTAATTAATCAGTCAATTTTTGTAAATTAATAAGCTTTTGTAAACTAAAATAAATCAATTAATTTGTATTTAAAAATTTCTTTTTTAATTAAAATTCAAATTCTTCGATAGATAAGAACAATTTCTTTTAATCATATTTTAAATTCTCTAATTTTATTCAATCTTTAGCTGATTTTATAACAGTCTAATATTAATTAAACTTTTTAAATCTTAAATCTCTTGTATTTCTTATTTAACGTTCAATCTAGTTTTTAAAATATTAGTTACTACAGATACGTGTTTAGTGGGGGTGATGGTGATCAGATGAGCTTGGATGAAGTGCTAGTGCTCGAAAAGTACCTTGAATTCTGGATTTGTAACATTCGCTCGTATAAGGTAACAACTTGCAGTCAATTAAGTTAATCCTTTAATTAATTATTTTGCATTATATATAAATATATTTCATGCAACTCACCAGTTTATCTAATTGATGTGATTCGTGCAGATGGACCTTATGATCAAAGAGATCCAGCTATTAAGGAAAAAGGTAAGTCGAGATCGTTTTTCTTCCTAGAGATGCCATCAGCTTATATTTCTCATACTCTTTTTAGCTGAGCTTTGCTGTCCTTATTATTTGGGTGATAAATTGTCAAATCTTGTTTCTGCCTAGGTCTATCGCATTTAAATAATTAAATATAAGTTTAAAAGGGTGATTTCTAATATGATTTGCCATATCATTTTCTTTATAAATTTATACTCATTTATTTGTTTCAAATAAGTTTTAATACTTAATTTTTAAATGAAATTGTAATATTAATTGAATTGCGATAAATTTTGAGATTCATAAAAAATGATCCTTTTATTAAATTTGACTTATAAAGTCTAAATTGACTAATTTAAAAACTTTTTTATTTCATCAATCGGTCACCAATTCTTTTAAGTGCTTAGTTTGGTTCAACAAATCTAAACAATAGAAAATATCATAAACTTAAATTAGGTCATTCCTTAAAGCTTTAAATGTTCTCACTATTAGAATTCAACCGTAATCGAATCACGGGCGCAGCGAAAAACAAAAATTTTTACGGATTCCTAGCGGATCCCGATAATCGATTAAACTTGAATAAAATACAAATTGATTTAGAAATCGTACCTTGTTCGCTTTCCGTTGAAAAAACTTTGAAATAGGAATGTCAAAGTAATTGACTTAACCTATTTATACATGGCTATAATGTATAATTTAATCATTTCGTCATTCAAGATTCTAATTAGACAGAGTATGGATTTATTGTCCACTTTTATCATCCAATCATGTTTGCTCTTGCTAATTAGTAATTGATTTAAAATTGAAATTTTAAAACTCCTTTTTAAATATCAATTCACTCTGGCTAGAAAATTCCATAAATCATTACTAATCAAGAACATCAGAATATTCTCTCTAATTACTTTAGAGTAACGAATCATATATTGTCTTACTCAACTATCTACATATGGTTCATACTGTATCCAATTACTACCGACTGAATTATCCCAAGATGATTCATAAGTAGCATCAAAACATAGTAATTCCCACACTAGATACCTTGGCAATCTCAAGTCTGAAGATCAATTATACAACCATCATTATGAGATAATCCATAGACACATAAGTAATATTACATTTGAAATTCTCATAATCGGGTCAATTCAATGGCTTATTCTCTAATAATCATCCACACATTAGTTTAAGTATCTCTATACTTTAATTTATGAAATCAATTACTTTCTTCATAAGAAAGAAACATAATGTGTGCTAGTTTTACCGTTTTAACAATATCCAGTATTGATGAAACTACAACTAGGAAAATTTAGGAATAACACTTAAGTGTAAATTGAATATCATAATTATGATCTTATCATAATTTTAATTACATATTAATTATTCCAAGGGTTTTATCTTTAGTATTAAAACATAAAATATTAATTAAATTAACACATGAAGATAAATAAAGCCTTTCATTAATTCAAAATAATGTCATATATTAATTTATATCCAATTAATTGGCTGCAAAGACATAAACTAACACTCACTTATGCTAAAACTGACAGAATAATTGATTTTTTGGAATGTTAAAGTGCAAGTTGGGGCAATAATTGACTCATCGATGCCTACCAGATCTGATAGTAGACATTAAGAACAAAAATGAATCAGAAGCAAACTGTTCAGTTTTCTGTATTTACTGATTAAAATCACTTGCGAACAATTCTAAGATCTCTTTATAGAGACAAGAATATTCAGTAAGATTAATCTAGTTATATGGAAAATAATACTAATTTAGTTGCCAATTAACCGATCCTTAAAGCTTTTGTTATCCATAACCCATTCAGCACTTCATTTTTTGCCAAGCATTGATAAAAATGGAATCAAACTGGCCAAAAGTAGCACTTAAAAGGCAGTTGAAGACCCTAGAGTGATGAGTAAACATTGTCAATTTCTGAATCAGGAAGGAAATAATTGGATTACAACAGTACAATTATGGAGAGTATTAAGCATCAAAATAGAGGATTAGCATATAGTCATGCATGGGTTAGAATTAGAGATGGTGATGGCATGACTCCCTTAAGGTGCAGTTGGAGTTTAGCCATGGTCGGATGGGTTCAAATCACTTAAATAACCCTTGAAAATTTTAAAATCAAAACAACATTAATTTAAATAGTTAGAATAAAAAAAGATTATTTTCGTTTAAACATTTGAATTGCTCACATTAAATTTTAGGTTGATCCCTCAAGCTCAAATCCAAATCGAATCCTAATCAATTCAAACTTAATCTATTGATTTTAAGCTTGTTGAACTGATTTTACTATCTCTAATTAGATTCCTCAACAAATGAGTGTATTGAGTAACTAAAGATCCTCCGTAAGCAAGCTACCAATGAAAGTGATAAATGATTTAAAATTTTGGTGATTTTTATAATCATTAATTAATATTATATAAATTATTTTTGTACATTAATACAAAATTTATGATAGAAAAAGATATTTTAGATACTATTAATTATAATGAACATGAAAAACATCGAAAATAATATTTTATTTAAAAAAATCAAAATTTTATTCTTAAAGAGAGTTAAAAATTAAATTACAAAATTTTAGTAAAATTAATCTATCTATGTTGTGGACGAATGAAAAACTATAAAAAAAATTAAAAACACAAAATTTGTAATATATCTTTTATGTTATGTTTGATGTTTCGTTTGTGATATATTTTTTATGTTATCCTCCTCGATGGATGGATAAGAAGGACAATTAACATAAACATTTATTTTGACTACAAGGTAATGATCATAATTAACTCTTAAAACAAAAATCACTTTGAAATGTTATACATATTCTTATCTCTTTCAAACATCAATTTAGAGAACAAAAAGTATTTTCATTCTTCTAAGTGTTATTAATTTCATTCCAATTTTCATGATGTTGAAGAAAAAATTAATGATTTGTGATATAAAGTGGCCTTTGCAATAATATCTAAGAGAATGACCATTAACTATTTGGCTGTCTCTACTTTCAAACTAAACAAATTTACCTTAATTTGTCGGTGCTTAGGAAGACATACTGGAAGCTGCTAATCACTATCTCCAAGATAAGGTGATGATACAATAATTCAAGAATTTTGTGTTCTCTAAGGTATTTTTTTTAACATCTGCATGCCTTGTTTTTGGTTCTGTTGCAGATAGAGAATGTCGAGATGACAAACATTATGCCGTTAACTACAACTGTTCCATATCCACTAACTATACACAACGAGATATTTCAGTTATAGTTCAGTATTAATAATTTTATGTATTATTACGAGGTGTCTTACTAGCTTGCTTGATTATTAGAAGTGTTATTGTCGTTAATAATGTATTGTCATTCAAATACTATGGTTATGGTTATGTGAAATAACAATTTTCGTAACAAAAGGTGCTGTATTAACTCACATTTGATAAGATATGTGTTATGATACTTTGGGCATTATTTGTAATTGAACACCTTTGGTTATTTGTGAAATTTCATTATGACAAGTATTCTACCTTATTTGTGATTCTTTGAAGATTAGGTTTACTTGGAATGAAATCCTAGTCAAAATAGGATTTAATTGCAATAAAATCACCATATCTTAATAAGATAAAATACAGATTTTTGGACTCTCTTGATAGCCTATTTTAGTAATCATATCTATCTAACTCAGCTGGATATTTTCGATGATTTTATCTAGATTTGGTAGTTACATTTTCTACCTAATGCGTGAATTTTTTGGGTTGTATTGTGTGGAAAAAACGACTAGAATACAATGACTTGGCAGCTGTAAATTTGGGTATTTTGAGTTATCTTTGGTAGCTGATTTTTTGGTGATAAGGGTTTGTAAGATTTTCAGGTCTGTTGAATTATTGTCTTTTATGTGGGGACCTCCAGAAGGTTGTGTTGGTTTTGCAGCTCCATTGCTTGTAACACTTTGGTGATGAAACGTTTGTTTATTTGGTGATTTTTCTGCTATTGTGTGTGGGAAGTTTCAATAATAATATTGAAGTTTCATAGCAAATTTCTTGGTAGACAATTTCTCATTTTTTTCGTTAACGAAGTTGCATTATTAAGGGAGTCGTTTTCTTATTTCAATTGTCTTTGTTTATGTCCTTATTATTTAAATCACTTGAGTTGTTTAATTCTTATTTTTATTGTCAAACATTGTTGTGAAAATCTTCTATTGAGATTAGCATTATTAGAATTTTTAATATGGACAGAGTATATAGTCTACTAGCAAGAATTGAGCTTGGGTCAACTATTGCAAAATGACTAGAACTAGTTATTTGGATAGTTGACCCTTACCACTTATAAACTCTTTAACATTTTCATGTTTAGTTAATATGAGATACTCTAACGCTCCCCCTCAAGTGGAACTGGAACTGGACATCTGGTTGTCATTTGAAATAAACGCAGTAATAACTGAACCGAGCCACTGGGACTAGACATCCAAATGAACAATCAGAAAATTAATAATCCGAACCAAACCGACTCTGATACCATATTAGAATTGGGCTTGGGTCAACTACTGCCAAAATGACTAGTAATAATCCGAACCAAACTGACTCTGATACTATATTAGAATTGGGCTTGGGTCAACTATTGCCAAAATGACTAGAACTAGTCATTTGGATATTTGACCCTTATCACTTATAAACCCTTTAACATTCTCAAGTTTAGTCAATATGGGATACTTTAATACTCCCCCTCAAGTGCAATAGGGACTAGGCATCCAGTTGTCACTTGAAATAAGTGCAGTGGTAATAGGGCCGGGCCGGGCCGCTGAGACTGGACATCCAGACGGACAACCATTAGCTTTGATACCATATTAGAATTGTTAATATGGGCAGAGTGTAGAGTCCACTAACAAGAATTGGGCTTGGGTTAACCATTGCCAAAATGACTAGAACTAGTCATTTGGATATTTGACCCTTATCACTTATAAATCCTTCAACACTTTCAAGTTTAGTCAGTATGGGATACTCTAACAAGCATAAGGTAGTCGTGCTAGTTGAGAGTAATTTACTTTCATGGGTTGTGAGGACAAGGGATAATATCAAGGGTTGGGTGAGTCAGTTCTGTAATGCCTTAAGTAAAAATATCATTTTATCACAAGTAAAAGTTGTTTAAGCTGGTAGTGTAAGTAAATCACACGTTAGTATAAAGAATATATAAGTTGCACAAGAAGGGGGGGGGGGGGTTAAATTGTGTATCCTTTTTGATGAATACAATCCCCTTTATATTACTATGAAAACTTGCTTTTTCAAAGTTTATTAAGCAAAACCACAATGTATTGCAATTAACTTCTAAGTACTTGTATAAAACAGTAGAAATTAAAAATCGAGAGTTAGAGAGTAGACACAGCCATTTTATCCTGGTTCACCCAACTCGTGGGCTACGTCAAGTCCTCAGAATCCTTTCTGAGATTTCACTATTCTTCTTAAATGTACATGTATTCTTTTTCACGGAACCTCTTCAAGTCTCTTACACCAAATATTGTTTTTCTCACTTAGCCTCTTTAGGGTCTCAGCTTTTCCTCTCTCTTACAAGAAAGATATTGTGAGCTTTGTTATAGTAATGATAGCTCTAGTGTTTCGCACAATTTCAGTGTTTGCAAAGGTTTAAGATCACTGTCTCAAAAATCTCTAACTTTAAAAATCACTAACTTTTTCAGTCTTTGACTCCGACTTGTATTTATAGCCTTTGTCTTCAACTGCTTATAGATAACCACTTCTTTCTTCTTGTTTCTTGATCTTTGAAGAAATAATTATTCTTCGATGTAGTATCGGGTCTTTGTTTCCATCTTAGTTTCTTTCGTCTCACTTATGCTTCCGCTTCATCTTACTTTCTTTCGTCTGACTTTCGCTTCCGCTTTTTCTTACTTTCTTTCGTCTCACTTTTGCTTCCGTTTCGTCTTACTTTCATTTGTCTCACTTTTGCTTCCGCTTCGTCTTACTTTCTTTTGTCTCACTTTTGCTTCCGCTTCGTCTTAACTTCTTTCGTCTCACTTTTGCTTCCGCTTCGTCTTAGTTTCTTTCGTCTCACTTTTACTTCTGCTTCGTCTTACTTTCTTTTGTCTCACTTTCGCTTCCGCTTCGTCTTACTTTCTTTCTCCGTCTCACTTTCCTTCACACTTAACACACATATTATTTCTAATATTATCATTATTTGAATGTCATCAAAATTATTAGACGTGAAGTCATTTTGACTTAACAATCTCCCCCTTTTTTATGATAACAAATAATCATAATTTTAGAAAGATAATCGAGTATTATTTATAAGAAGATATACAATTGAAAATTTGTAAACTATACTATCTTCTTTTCACTTCTCTTCTTTTCTTTTTCTCTTCTCTTCGTCTTGTTTTCTTCTTTTCTGTTCTTCTTCTCTTCTCTTCTCCTTCTCTTCTCCCCCTATCTTTATCTGCTTCTCTTCTCCCCCTATTTGTTATTAATCAAAAATCATGACCGTAGATGCTTCATTATTTTAGAGAACATTTGTTTCATTTCAGTACGGAGTAACTTGAGGTCTTGTCGTATATGTGCTACTTCCTTATGCAAGTCACCCACTGAAACATGCAGATCATCAACCTTGTCGTGAATTTCTTCAATTTCTTAGACTAAGGCTTCATCATTCTTCTGCTGTACTTCTTCAAAACCAATAGTAGTACTAAATGATTCTGAAGGTATGACATCCGGTTCAATAATTGTAAAAGCAGGAGGTTAGAAAGATAAGTTTCTTTCAGGGAAATCAAGGTCATCAGGACGAGGTAGCCTTGGGACTTGTTTGCCAAGAAAGTGTAATACATCTTTAATTGAAGATATAGAGCTCAAGGGTCTAAGGTGCATAATTAGATGCACAAGAGTCTCTATTTTGAAACTAATACCTCCAACTATAATGTTTCTGTACTGCCCTTCTGTAATTCTCCCAACTACCTGAGAAGTTTCATCATTGGTGAAGCGACCACAATGACTTCCTGATGCCTTTGAAATATGGTGTGAAATATAGATTCCTTTTGGTTGAGCTGCATAACACGCCACATCTATGTTCCTCACTTTAGCTTCTATCTGCTCCTCTGTCAGATCACCTGTAATCCATTCTGGATACATTTTATTCTTCCCTTTTTTTTCACTGCGAACAATGTAAGGTCTTAGCTGAATATCAAGGACAATCTTAATTACTGTTCTTTTTATAAGTGGGTAAATATTGTACTTCTGCTTAGTCATCTGTGTTGGATATGGTTCTGATTTCTCATCTCACAGAACACTATACAACCTTTTCTTTCCATCATTCAACGGATGAATTGTACAACTATTTATCAAGATTGGTTCAAATTGTGCCTTCACCACTTTTCGCAAGGGTTCTCTTATGATTATAGAACTTCTATTCCTGATAGGTTCAACTTCTTTAATGATCTTCATTTTCAAATCCTCTTTTCTCATAGGTTGATAAGGATTAACCTGTGTTGGACTATGTTCAACTGACGTTTTCTTTTGTTTCTTTTGTTGAACAACAGTTGGAGTGCTCCTTCTCTGACTGATTTTCTACTTATTATTTTCTTTAATCAGCTTAGGAGGGGTTTGTTGTTGAGGTTGAGATTTCTTCTTCTCATATTCCAACTTCCTTTTTATTTCAGTCTCTTTAGTTAATTTTATTGAATCTTCCTTCAAAATTGAAACTAAAGATCTGGTTGCCTACGGTGCTTCCTTTCCAGAGTATTCACTCTGAGTCAACTCTGTAGCTTTTTTCTTCTCTTGTTGACGCAGGGTTCGTAGTCTAGGCGACCTTTTTGCTTGTTTGGGTTTCTCCGAAAGAAGTATCTCCCCCTTTCTCTTCAAGGTCACTTGTGTCTCTGTATGTCGCACCTCGCTTTCTTTTTTTGAGAAATCGTCCTAGCTTTCATTAAATCATCTGACGATTTCTTCAATCCTTCTGTAGACATTCTTCCAGTGGATTGAGATTTTGATTTTCTTGTGGGAGTTACTTTTTCACTTAAACTTCGTTTGACAGTAGGCTCCCCCTCAATCCTTGCTATCGTCTTAGAATCTGTATCTTCTTTTTCCTGATGCCTCAAGCTCATTCTACTAATAGTTGTAGAGTTAATGACGCTTTTGATGTTCATCTTCATTCTGTTTCCTCGCTCAAGAAGGATTCCAGAATCTCTGAAGATTCTTGTCAACATCATACCATACGGTAGGGCAGTCGAGTCTTTCTTCAACTTTATATGTAATTGAGGATTAGGTATGGAAGATCTATAGGCTAGTGATTAAGTACATGAAATAGACATTGCTCATCTAACGTCGTTACCAGATTCCTTGATTCTGTTCTTGGTAGAACACAATGGAAGAGTAGCGAATGTAGAACCCTAGCCTTTGGCAAAAGATTTGAGGCCTTCTTCTCCTTTGGGTCACTGCATCCATATAGTTCTTGATTGATTTGTTCCTTCTCTACACTGGCTTGAGTCATCAATCTTGCTTTATAAGCAAGCTTTACTCCGACACATGGACACTGAGTAGCCTTCTCGATTGACTTCAGTGTCACTATGATCGACAATCTATCCACAACTGATACTAAGGTATCTTCAACTACCTCTACATTCTTCCAAAAATCATATACTTCATTCAGGTAAACTGTCTCATGAACCTGAAAGAAGTTCTTCCATCCGGTTGCCAAAATCTCCGGTTCAATATCCATCTGGTCCTTCTTCAAGGATTCGAAATCAACGTGTCTTCCACTATTCATTGATTGCTCCATTTGTATCTGTAGTCAACAAAGAACTAAACGCACAAATGTATTTCTCAAAGAGGTGATGTTGGTTTTCTGAAGTTGAGAGTGTGAGCAAAGAGAGTTTGATATCAAAACAAAGTAATGAAATGTTTCGTTGAGAGTTCTTCAAAAGCTGATGTCAGGGTATTTAAAGAGTGTTCTAGAGTAGGTGGTATTCTCAAGGCTGTGAGAAGCTTTCCCTCCAAAGCTTTTCTCATGATAGAAGTTACTGTCTGTAACTTACTGTTACTGTTACCTTGAACTCTTACGACTTTTTATCTTCTTAACTGTGAAGATTATCTAGGTCATGATGTGTCAAACAGTTGGTCACTCAACATTACCATGTTAAGGTTCCGTCTGATTTCTTTGAATCTTTCTTCACTCAATATCTTAGTGAAGATGTCTGCCTATTGATAGTTCATCTCAACAAACTCTAGACTTACGATCTTCCTCTGTACGTAGTCTCGTAGGAAATGATGTCTAACTTCGATATGCTTTACCCTCGAATGTTGTATTGGATTCTTCGATAGGTTGATAGCACTTATGTTGTCGCAGAAGATTGGGATTTGTTCTTCTTGTATTGAATAATCTTCTAACGGGTACTTAATCTACAACGTCTGTGAGCAACAACTTGCAGCTGACATATACTCAGCTTCTGCAGTGGATAAAGCAATTGAGCTTTATCTCTTACTTGACCAGGAAACTAGGTTATAGCCAAGAAAGTGATATCCTCCACTTGTACTCTTTCTATCAATCCTGTCTCCGGCGTAATCAGCATCATAGTAGCCAATTAACTTGAAATCTTTACCTTTCTCATACATTAAGCAAAGATCAGTAGAACCTGATAGATATCTCAAAATTCTTTTAACAGCTATATAATGAGAGACTCTATGATCTGCTTGAAATCATGCACACAAATAAACACTAAACAAAATATCAGGTCTACTTACTGTAAGGTAAAATAACGAACCAATAATTCCTCTATAGAGGGTTTGATCAACCTTCTTACCAGTTTTATCCTTAGACAAAAGGTTTGAAGGATTCATAGGCATTGACATTGGTTTTACTTTTTCCATCCCATACTTAATCAACAGTTCTTTGATATATTTCTTTTGATGAATACAAATCTTTCCTTCGGTTTGCTTAACTTGTAACCCAAGAAAGAATTTTAATTCACCCATCATGCTCATCTCAAACTCATTATTCATCAAATTCTCAAAACTTGTACAGAACTTTTTAGACGTTGCACCAAAGATAATACCATCAACATAAGTTTGAACTATGATGAAATCATTCTTAATGCATTTTCTAAATAACGTCTTATCTACATGTTCTCTATTGAATTCATTCTCAATTAGAAAAGAACTTAGACGCTCATACCAGGCTCAAGGAGCTTGTTTCAATCCATACAAAGCTTTATGAAGTCTATAGACATGGTTTGGTTTCTTAGGATCTTCGAAACTAAGAGGTTGCTTTACATAAACTTCTTCATCTATAAAACCATTCAGAAATGTACTTTTCACATCCATTTGAAATAGCTTTATATCATGACAGATAGCATATGTAAGCAAAATCCTAATGGCTTCTAGTCTTGCTATAGGAGCATAAGTCTCATTGTAGTCTATTTCTTCTTGCTGATTATGCCTTGTGCTACTAATCTCGCTTTATTACGACTCACTCTACCTAATTAGTCTATTTTATTCTTAAAAACCCATCTAGTTCCTATGATGGACTTTTTAGAGGGTCTGGGAACTAAAGACCAAACTTTATTCCTAGTAAATTGATTTAGTTCTTCTTACATGGCTAAAATCCAAGCTTTATCCTGAAGAGCTTCATCAATTTTCTTAGGTTCCATCTCAGAAATAAACGCTACATTTACTTCTCTTCTGAATTTGGATCTAGTTTTCACATCTTCTGAGGTCTCTCCTATAATCAGATCTTCCGGATGAGAACTCTTCTATCTTCAATCTCTTTTCAATCAAGCGTTTCAGGAATATCTTCTACTTTGTCTAAAGGAATATCTGATGGTCACACATCTTCACTATCAATCAAGGGTACTGATAGGGTTTCATTATCAGTATCATCTCTCTTATTTGGTTGAAAACTATCATCAAACTTGACATGAATAATCTTTTCAACAGACTTAGAAGTAAGATTGTAAACCCTATAAGCTTTCAAAGATAATGAATAGCCTAGAAAAATTCTTGAATAAGTCTTAGAATCGAATTTATCCAAAACTTCCTTTGTATTCAGTATAGAACACTTGCAACCAAATGGATAGAAGTTAGATATATTAGGCTTCCTTTCTTTCCATAACTCATATGGAGTTTTCTTCAACAGAGGTCGCATAAGTATTCTATTTTGAATATAACAAGCTATATTCACAGCTTCTGCCCAGAACACTTAGGAAGATTCATTTCACATAGCATAGTCCTTGCCATTTCCTGAATCGTCCTGTTCTTCCTTTCTACAACTCCA
>JAOTAX010000003.1:5410395-5421623 GCA_025629825.1 Erythroxylum guanchezii
ACACATATTATTTCTAATATTATTATTATTTGAATGTCATCAAAATTATTAGACGTGAAGTCATTTTGACTTAACAGGTAGACGTAAACAAGGTATGCCAAATTGCGTTACCAAATATCGAGTATTAATTTGTTTATTTCGTGCTTAATTTTTTGTTTTCTTTCGTACTGGAAAATTGACGGTTATTGAAACAATTGTTCTATATCAAGCAATCGACAGATACAGTTCAAAGCAACTACAGTAGGATCATAATTTTGTGAAACTACATCCTTTCAAATTTTCAATTAGTATCAGAGCCTGGTTCATCGAATCAGAACTTGGTATGTCAATTTGGTGCAAATATGTGTTTCGCAATTATGGCTACAAGAGAAGAGGCATCAATCACCAGGCCATCGTTGTTAGATGATTCAAATTATCCTGCATAGAAATCACGGATCAGTGCATTCATTCAGGCATAAGGAACAAAAGCATGGAACTCAATTTTGAGTGACTAGACATATCCAGTGACGATCGATGAAAAAGGAGAAGTAGTAGTTAAAGATCCATCTGAATGGACAAGAGCTGAAGAAGAGGGAGCGCTTGGAAATTCTTAAGCAATGCATGTTATCTTTAGTATAGTAGATGAAGTTTGCTTTGTTATGATATTAGCCTGAATCGGCAAAAGAAGCGTGGGACACTCTACAAACAATACATAAGGGATCAAATTCCGTGATAACTTTGAAACTTTAGATGTTGGACATTATTTATAATTTTGATATGTGTTATGATATTTTAGACATTATTTATAATTTTGACACCTTTGGTTATTTGTAGAATTTCATTATGACAAGTATTCTACTTTATGTGAGATTCTTTGAAGATTAGGTTTACTTGGTATAAAATCCTAGTCAAGATAGGATTTAATTGGAATAAACTCATCATATCTAGTTTAAGATAAGATGCAAATTTTTAGACTCTTCTTGATAACCTATTTCGGCAATTATATCTATCTAAGGCAGCTGGATATTTTCGTGGATTTCATTTAGATTGGGCAACTGCATTTTCTACATATTGTGTGAATTTTCTGGGTTGTATTGTGTGGGAAAACAACCAGAATATGATGACTTGGCAGTTGTAATTTTCAGTATTTTGAGCTATCTTTGATAGCCGATTTTTTGGTCTCCAAGGGGTTGCATGTTTTTCAGGTCAATTGGATTATCGTGTTTTGTGTGGGAACCTCCAGAAGATTGTGTTGGTTTTGCAGATCCGTTGCCTATGAAATTTCGGTGATGAAATGCTTGTTTATTTGGGGATTTTTTAGATGCTGTGTGTGGGATATTTAAGTGACAATATTGAAGTTTCACAGGATATTTCTTGGTGGACAACTTCCTATTCTTTCGTTGACAAAGCTACATTATTAAAGAAGTTGTTTTCTTTCCTCAAGTGTCTTCGTTTATGTTCTTATTATTAAATTACTTGAGTTGTTTAATTCTTATTTTTATTTTTTTGGTAAGAAATTCTTATCTTTATTGTCAAATATTATTGCGAAAATTCTCTGTTGAGGTTAGCACAAGGTGGTCGTGCTATTGATAGTGATTTACTTTTACGGGTTGTGAGGACGAGAAATAATGTCAAGGATTGAGTGAGTCGGCTCTGTAATACCTTAAGTAAATCTATTGTTGTATCACAAATAAAAATTGTTTAAGCTAGATGAGAGCTCCGTAAATGTAGGCAAAATATGTCGAACTGTGTTACTAAATCTCAGGTGTTGATTTGTTTATTTCGTACTTAATTTTTGTTTTCTTTTATGCTAGAAAATTGACAATTGTAAACACAATGACTTTATATCAAGCAACCAATAGATACAGTTCAAAGCAAATGCGACAAAATCAGAATTTTGTGAAACTACATCATTTCAGATTTTCAATATTCATGTCAGACTATTCATATGTCGAATCAGTTCTAAGATGGTGTTCGATACAATGCAATTACAGGTTATTAAACTTATATGCTTCTTAAGGTACATATCTTACTATTTTTTTTAACATAATGAAAATTTCATTCTAATGATAGCATTTATGTATGTTTGATGTATATAATTAGGAACTAAGGTTGACTTGAAGGCATTCTATTTAGTGTTTTGTCTAATCCAAGCGAAAGCAGTGAATCTATTATGTTTTGATGTGTTTCAGAAGATCACTTTTCCAATTACCTTCATTTCCTTAGGTTTTCCACTTCTTTCACACACACATGCACAGAAGAAAAGATAGAAGAGACGTGCGTGGAAATTAACCATCAAAACCCTAATGCGCCAAACTGTAAATGCTAGCAAGAGTTTTGAGTGTGGATTTCAGTAACTAATGTCCTCTTAAACTCATATGAAGCAACCAAAGAGTACAACTACAACTACAACGGTGCAACCACAACCAAATATGAGGGGCATTGTAGTCAACAGCAAAGAACAGAGAGGTAATTTATAACTGAATAAAGGAATTGCAGAAAATGGTGCGAATTTGGACCTGCAAAGCTGTTTAATTTAGCTAAAACAACAACGTCATGAGTAAGGATTTGGCAAAACAACAACTCCTACGTCCCTTTCATCATCAGACTCTGTCTCTCTCTCTCTCTCAAGTCTGGAGACTGGAATGGAAGGTGAAAGAGAGTTGTATTTGTAAACAAACTATAATAATAATAATAATAATGCAACAATCTAACTTTTCTCCATGTTTCTCTGTCTAGATAGACAATGATATCAAGAAAAAGAAAGGACCTATAAATATGGCAGTGAAGTCCAGCAAGCCAACTTTGGCTTCTTTGGGATTCTAAATTTTCCGAAAGCTGTACTTGCCGGAGCTTGTGATCATATTCAGCTAGAGCAGGTCTACCTCTCTCTCTATATCTAAAAATACACCATTTCTATACATTTCAAGTTCAAGTTTTTGTGGTTATTTATAATTTGGCAAACATGTTTCTTTAGATTTGCTTCATATATATATATATAGGTCACCATTCTTTTTTCTTCTCTCTTCTTCTACGCGTCAAATGCATCAGGGGCCATATCTCTGGATTTCATGATCACTAAATCTCTCCACTCATCGAGCTCAAAACATGTGAAAGAGCTAATTTCTTTTCTGATTCATGGATTGTCTTCATCTTTTCGTCGGCCCTTCTCTCTTACGATCATATCTCGCTTTGTAGCAAAATTACTGTAGTGATGAAGACGGGGCTTTCATGATGGTGTAATTTTTATGGAATTTCTAGATCATTTTTTGTCAGCCTTTAATTGTACATCCTGACCGGATCTGAGTTGATGTACAAAGGAAACCACAAAGCTCGCACATAGTACAACAAATTCACACACTCAAGAATCAAGATCATTTTCTTCATACCCTTTTCGTATTTTCTTGGAACTTTCATCTTAAACTTCTTTCGGCTAAACTTTCTTTCAGGATCTACTTTCAATTGCTTGGTTGCCTGTTCTCTCCTGTTTATTTTTCTTCTTTGATCTTTAACCTCAATATCTTAACGTAAAAACTCGTGCATTTTCCAAGAAAATGCAAGGTAAGTGACAATATAGGTTCACTATATGTGGATCTATGAGGAAGTCATTCACCAGAAAACCTAGATTTGATGCCTAATGAAAGCTTAGACAGTCGCAGTGGATTTCTAGGCATGTTATTAACTAAGAACTAAACTGTTCTTCTTAACTAATGATCTTTTCTGCTTCCTAACTACCAACCTTTCTTCTTTCCTTTTCCTGATAAAAAGCTTACGGTTAAGAATTAAGATCATGTGGTTATTAATCAACTGAAGAAAATATGTCATGCATGAGATGCTTAGTGACTGACAGATTTCTATAGGTTTCACAGCAAGCACAGACATGGGAAGAGGAAAGATTGAGATCAAGAGGATTGAGAACACTACTAATCGACAAGTAACGTTCTGCAAGCGAAGAAATGGTTTGTTGAAAAAAGCTTATGAACTGTCTGTCCTTTGCGATGCTGAAGTTGCGCTCATTGTCTTTTCTAGTCGTGGTCGTCTCTACGAGTACTCCAACAACAAGTATATGTTCTTTTCCTTCTTCCATCTTTCATATCGCTATCTCATTTTCATTTAGTTTTTCACATATATTATGCACTACACTCATAAATCATCTGATCTCAGAAACTGATGCATGCAGTTGTAATATGTTATACAGATGTTCGATCCATAGATCATATATGCAGACATCTTGAAAATGTAAATAGAGTATCTTCTGAACGTGGTGCATGATAGTAATAAAGATAAGGACCAGAAAAATTAGAGAAATCGTGCCAACCATTAGCGTGTTTATGTTCCCAACTTCCCATTTTTTGGCTTTCCAAAGAACTATTCTGTCAGACTCATATTTATGATGCACTTCAATTAGCTTATCAGCTTCAGATTGTTCTTCTGAGAGAAAAGGAACATACCCTTAGATTTTTCTGATTATTGGCTCTCTTTAAATATGATACACTTTTCATTCATTCAATTATAGGTCGCGTTCACAGAGAGTTTAAACAGAGCTGAAGCATCACAAGTTTCTTGGTAGATTTTTTTTTCTTATTCTTTTGGCTAAGCATGACTACAAGGTACCAAGTGTTCATAATGAATAAATAAGCTTAAAGTTCTGGAGCTTATAATTTGGAAGCTAAATTTATGAGGTGAGGTCAAACAATAAGAAAAAAGCTTTGGCCTGTTTCATCAATATCATTTATTAATTTGTTAGTGAGTCTTGGGTCTGTTTTTTAGTTCAATAGTAGCAGTCTTCTTTGCCAACTTATGAAGCAGAAGAGGTCGAACAAGTCAAAACTGAAAAACTTTCGTCTGAGAAGAGCAAATGGCTCGAGTATATTATCCAGCTAAACCTAACTGACTTGACGCCCACCATACTTTTGTTTGTCAAATCCCCATGTCACATCTCTGAGTCCTCCACTGACTGCGATTCTTCTTCTTTCACCAGCTTGCTTTAACAATCTTCCAACTCCCAATTCTTCGCTAGCATTGCATTATTATACTTTCTATTCCCGTGTCAGGGCTTTTGATCTTCTAGATTGGTACAAAGACTAAGTTTCTTTTAGTATATCATGTATTCAGTTTGCAACGCTTGATTCGCATTCAAGGGTTTAACTGCATCGTAGAAAGAGATAAACTGCAGAAGGTGTGGAGAAGCACACCAACATGAGACCAAAGTTGACGATAAAATATGCACTGCAAGTGTATGTTCACGAGTATCCTTACTTTTTTCTCGTTTTCAAGGGTTCCATTTATGAGAATCAGTGCTTTTAAGCATCTCTGATGTTTGCCACATTGGTTGTGTACGTACCAAGTTTCTCAGGTCCCTTTTGTTCCCATTTTCAGCTTTCAAAGCTCCCCATATTTTGCCTGTTTCTTTTAGGTGAAAGTAAATCTTTAGATTCTCTTTTTATCCCAGTTCTCTTCACCCAAAAAGGGTTTGCTTCTTCCAGTTGCCGGGTTGATCCTATTCTGACTCCATTCTTAGGTTCAGTGAAGTAAATGAGTAAGGGAAGTAAGGATTGATTCCTGCATTCTTCTTTAATTTTTTCGTTTGTACGCTAAGAATGAAGTTCAACCACACACTGTTCGGCAAATGAGGTTTTACATTTTCCTACGAATAACTAGAAAATGGAAGACAGCTATATGTGATTAAGTCTTTTCAGCTTTGCCACCATTAGATTCTTTGCAGTTTTCTCTTCTTTTCATCACTTCCTTCTTGGTTAATCGTTTTTTTTCCCCTAAATTCTTTTTAACTAAATCAATTTTTTTTAGCAGCAGCATAAAATCAACTATAGAGAGGTACAAGAAGGCTTGCTCAGATAGTTCAAACACCAGCTCTATTACAGAAATCAATGCTCAGGTAGAAACACAGAACCCTACATGGAGAGTAACCCTTAATTTAAGTTTCTCTTTGCTTCCTCTCATATATCTCTATTTTACTTTTAGCCAAAAATGTGACACTTTTTTGTACATGATCAGACAGTTAAAATCATAATTAATAATTATATATCATTTTTAAATATTTTAATATTGGTCAATAATAATAATAATTGCAAAGGGTTTTCTATCGTTATATATTTATGTTGATTTGGCCTATATTGCAGTATTATCAGCAAGAATCAGCAAAGCTGCGACAACAAATTCAAATGCTGCAGAACTCCAATAGGTGGTCTCTTAATTACTATTTATATGCTTATGTTCTGTAAGTCTTGGAGGAGATAAGATCACCTGTTTTATTTTTACTGTTTTTATATAAATGTATGGATGAGATAAGTTGGAACAGAATAGAAACAACAAAAATGGAACAAATGATTTTAAGAGGCCTTGAAAACGTATAATAATGAAATTAAAATGAACCAATTCAAATGAAGTCCAAAAATCATGTTGTTAAAAGTTAAGGCTGTAAACTTCTAAGAAATTAAATCTTCACTTTCACATTTATGAGTTTAAGTTTACATTTAATTACTGTACTTACTATTCTTAACACAAATTTCTTGTTTTAAATCAATCAATTTATCTTTCCGGTTTTTGTATTCTACAATTAATTTGTTTCTTAATAATTGAGGAGGTCATAATTTTAACTTTTTATATTAAATAAATCTATAAATTATGTATTTCAAATAAATTATTTAACTAATTAAATGATAAATTAAGCAAGAACTATCTTTTAAGAACTTAAAATTTTAGCATCTAAGAATGTTTAAAGACCTATAATCTAACATTTTATATACTTAAAATCATTTACGAAGCCTCTTCCAATTAATTAAATCACCTCTAAGACATTACTCATAATTGTCATAATTATTATGAATTAATACTATAAAATTAATTAAACTATTTAATATAAAGCATTAGTATCCTAAAATACTTAAAATTAAGAGTGACTGTAGTTCATTGTGAAGAGTTTTGTATCTCAACTCAATATCTTAAAACTCGGATTCATTTGTATATACAAATTACCCTTAATTATTATTCCTAATCAGTAACGGAATTTGACAACTTTGTGTTGATAAGTAGAATTTATCAATGAAATGCAGGTAATTATAAAGCCAACTTTTGGATGTTCATGTGCATGACTCATACTGCTTCTTTGCAATGTAGGCACCTAATGGGCGATTCCTTGAGTGCTTTAACCGTGAAGGAACTAAAACAGCTTGAGAATAGGCTTGAAAGAGGCCTAAGCAGAATTAGATCCAAGAAGGTAAAACACAAACATACATAGAATAACATGTTATGGACATCTTTACATGTGTATATTAACTTCACACTGCAACCAATTGAACACATGATTTATGCTTTACAATTAGTTAAGCTTTTATCTGGCCGTTTGGCATGCGTAATTGCATCCCTAAGTAGCTTTGCCTATTGCTTTAATGCTGGTTTTGCCTCTTATTGTGGAACTGTACCAGCATGAACTCCTGCTTGCCGAAATTGAGTATTTGCAGAAAAGGGTAATATCTTTTACTCTGATTTTGATTCTCTCCGTTAATTTTAACAAATTTGACGCCTTAAACCTACATCTGCTTCTTCTTTATATGTATATATATATTATAGGAGATTGAGATGGAGAATGAAAGTATTTATCTCCGGAACAAGGTACATAGAAACACAGTTACTTACAATTGAGTCACAAATTTTGGCAAAGTAGTGATGCAAATTGAAAAAAATGGCATTGAACATTTCAGATAGCAGAAGTAGAGAAGCTTCACCAAGCAAACATGGTGAGTGATGCAGAGATGAGTGCAATCCAGGCTTTGGCCTCTCGCAATTTCTTTGGACCAAGTATGATTGAGGGTGGAACTACTGCATCTGCCTACTCATCCCACCCTGAAAAGAAAATTCTCCATCTTGGGTAAGCTGTTACATTTTATATGAGAATGATTCTAAGCTTCAAGAAGGAGCCCTTTTAGTATTTGAAGTAAGTCTAATTAAAGCTTAATTGGAAGGATTAATATACATATACATATATGTCTTCTGTAAGACACCAAGATCTATTAGGAATCAGTATACAATGCCCATTTAATTTTCAAACACATTGATTCAAAATTAAATTTTAATTTTGCTTATATAGATTTATTATAAATATTAAAAATTTATAAGTGGAATTATCCAACTAAAAAAGAAATAAAAATGAAGTGACCGAGCTAATTCATAAAAATAAAACTCCTAATTTATTGTGTTCAGATTTTTGAATAAAATATAATATCCCTTACTTGTATGTAAGTTTTAGACAAATTGATGAACCTCTTTGTTTCATTCATGCAGGTGATTAAACAGATGGAGATGGAATCGCAAGCAGTATAATATATTGACATATGTTATGACAAATAAAGATTCATTATCCAATATGTATATCTAATGAATGCTCTAATTAACGTGTGTCGGACTTTCTTTTTCCTTTTTGTTATGCAAATGTGTGTTGCCACTTTGGAAATGCTGCTTAATTTTGTCACTAGACCATAATTGGCATGTCATCTTCATTTATGATGTGCTTGACCTTATCCACATATGTGCATACCCTACTTAGCTCAATAGCTTGTAGACACAGCAGTTTTAAATTTGCTAGTTTTTTGCAAATTTGTGTTGGAAGAGTTGTTACTTAATAATAATAAGATCATTGTTCTATGCTCTTCGGTCGAATTTTGTTCAACAAAAATCAATTTCATTTAATTTGGTGTTTAACTTGGACTTGTAAAAGGAATTGAGGACTAATGATGATGGAAAGTGAATGAGTTTGTATAATGCACTAGCATCATAAAATGTATAATTTTTAAGTAAAAAATATGAGATTTTTATGTTATTTAATTAATTTAAAAAGGTCTTAATCTAAAATTATTAACCAAAAAAATTCTTCTCATTTTTTTAATTCATTTTTTGTACTTCAATTGTAAGATAACAACACAATCAGGGGCGGATACACATTGGGTGCCCCCACTTGCCCCCCAGCCCCCAATTTTTTTCAGAAATATATATATATAAATATTATTATTTTAAATTTTTTTATTCAATAAAATAAAAATTGCCCCCACTCAAAAAAAAATATCTCTATTAAAATTTTGCCCCCATTAAAAATAAAATTTTGTCCTCATTTAAAAAAATTTCTAGATCCGCTCCTGGACACAATACAAGTGATATAAATAATATAAAAGAACACTGATAAACACATATGTTCCACCGTCGTTTTCTAACAAAAGTTTAATTTTTTAAATTAAAAATTATAAAAGAAAATTTCAATATTTTAAAATATTGAAATTTTTGTTAAAACTTGAACTATAAAAGAATTTCGTGTGTTTTACTTTAATTTTTTAAATTAGAGTCTACTATAGTAATCATTTTTTATAAAAGTAAATTTTGGAAGACTTTTTTTGTTGTTGAGAATTTAAAATTTCATTACAGAATAAAGAAAATTACATCAAGAGAGGGTCTATATCACGAGGGTCTCTCTCACGTGAGATAGACCCGCTTGGTTCACTGAATACGTCTAGGTTAAGCGAAAACGACGACGTTCATAAACAAAATTAAAGGCAAAGTCGTTAGCTTTTAGGGTATAACAATTTACGACTTTCTCGGATCTTCAGCTATTATTCAATTTAGGAGGACTTTTTTTTTTTTTACAACATACCTTGAGCTTTTTGTAATTTTTTCTTTACATTCACAAGTATGTTTTCCTCCAAATCAATGTATTCCATTTTTCTATCAACAATAGTTCAAAAGTATGTATGTATATACATAAGATTCAAAGATAAGCAGTTTACAGAAACCAACATCAAACTTGGAAACATATACATATGATTCAATGATAAGCAGTGGACACTGAACACTCTGCAGAGATACCAACCAGAACACTCAGAGAAAATAGTCCAGTTTTTGCTGACGGATTTTAACAGTTTATAGAATAGCACAAAGGCTTTCAGCTTTCTTACGGAGTTCCTCAGTCTCTCTTTGAGCCTTTTCCAAGTTCTCTCTAAGCTTGCGGATTTCGTCATTTGATCTCATTCGATCTAGTTGCGCACTCTCTTCTGCCTTTAGTCTCGCAGCTTGCTCCTCCGCCAACTGCTGCTCAAGCCTATAGGTTGTCTCTTGAAGCTTAGACTCAACCTGCAGAATTTTGTCAATGACAATAATCTTGTAGACCAGTTCAAGATAATTTATTGAATGGCACCAATTAGATATATGATTCAGATCTTGAAATCGAATTAGCTGACAACAGTCTAAAACACAAAGAATTACCATTACACCAAGTATGATGCTATAAGACTAACCATTCTTCATCGTAAGATATCTACTGATTACAATATTCAAATGCTTCTGGTTTTGCTCTTTCAGAATTTTTGTATGTAACTGAAACAAGAATTCATTACTGGGAATTCTTGACTCTGTTGGGAGTTATATTCTCAGGTAATACCATGAAAAGCTCAACTAAGATTAATGAAAACATTTTATCAAAACCTCAGACAAACGCAAAATCACATTTGACAAATTGATCTGTAAGAACTAAGGGAAATGAAATACCATCTCAGTTATCCGTTTCAACTGTTCTTCATAGTTCATCTGCATTTGCGCCTTCAAATCTGATATCTCTTGCTTACTATAGCCTTCTAGGGAAGATACTTCTTCTTGCTGATTGCGGAGTCTTATTTCGCCGTTCTGTCATATCAATTAATACATTACCGTGGAAGATAGTAGATCGTGATATTCTATACCAAAAATTCTGAATACACCCACCTTCAATTCCATAAATAACTCATCAGTGAATGGTTGTCCATTGTTCTGAGAAATAACCTTGTTCACAAGTACAAGAAGCTCCTGAACCTGATTCACTCTTTTAAGTTCATCTTTGGTCTTGTTATCAAAAAGCACTAGTCGGTTGTTACACATTGCAAGGATGTCCTACATAAATGTTACAACAGAATTAAAACATTAATGCTAGGAAATAATATTCCACAAACATACATAAAACATAGAAAACAAAGTTAAGAAACTCAAATCAATTTGGCCAAAGAATATGTTAAAAAATTTTAATCTCAACAATCTACTTTCCTACTGTTGAAGTTGCTATCTCCTACATAAATCTAAGCTCAAACCATCCACTGGAGTGAATGTTGAAGCTAATGAATAAGGTTTTAGATGCCAAATAACAGTGGTTGAAAGGAAAAGAAAGGAAAAATCAAAGCCGTCAATCAAGATGATTTGGATCTATTGGATTGTGAAGC
>JAOTAX010000003.1:5436539-5447107 GCA_025629825.1 Erythroxylum guanchezii
ATAACAATCACAAAATCATCATCCAACTTTCACAAATCCACCATCCAACATAATAAAAAGTTAAATCAAGTAGAAAAACAAGTGAAAAATACGATAAATGACAAAAATGAGAAAACACAAAGTCACAAACCCAGAAAAATCCTTTGGTGGTGTGACTGCTGGATCGGTGGGGTGGCGGTGTTGTGACAGAGGGAGCTGTCTGGTCACGGTGCGGTGTGTGGTGGACGCCGGATGGTGGACCTCAGCAGGCAGCGACGTCTTCGGGTGGCGTGGATGAAGGTTGAAGATGGCAAGGCGAGTGCGAGAGAGACCACAACTCCAAGACAGAGGAGAAGAGGAGGAGGAGGAGGAGGAGGCTGAGACAACATCGCGGCGTCGACGATGACAGGCGGCGAGACAAGCAGGAGCGTGACAGAGAGAAGACGAAGAGAGATGAGAGGGAGAGGCAGCAGGCAAGGCAGTCAGGGGGGTAGATTTTTAGGGTTAATTTTTTTTTTTTTTTGCAAAATGGTCCCTAGAGATTAAATTTTTAACAAAATGACCTGAAAAATTTTGATATTCTCGGTACCGGTCGGTATTGACTGAAACCGCCGATACCGACTGAAATTTTTCACCAGTACCATCTACACCTGTACCGGTACCAATTTTCAGTCGGTACGGTACGTATCAGCCGGTATAGTACGAAATTCGAATCCATGGCATGGACACAGTGAAAATAGTTATTAATTGTCTTATTATGTTCGTAGTTCTAACTATAAGGATATATGTATATATCTTTTATTTAGTTTTGACATTTTAATTGGGTATATAGGATATAATTGTCATGTTGATATTAGAATTATTATATGGCTGGACACGTGAGTAATTGGATAGGTTAATGCTTGGAAGAAAATAGAAAATAATGGCTGTTGTGTTTTTGTATTTGGGATGTTATTGTTGTGGTAAAAATTAATGAAGCTGTTGAAGTGGTAGTGTTGTAGTGGATTGTGTACTTTCTTCGAGGGGAACAAGGACTGTGTACTTTACATTTTTGAAGTTTTTTTGTGATGTTTAAAAAAAATTGTCTTCTTTAGTTCTTTAGTTTTTTATGTTGCCATTGTCATCCCATCTTTTTAGTAGTTTACATTGTGACTTCTATTTGGCTCTATAGAAGACCTTTCTATTCTCTCATCAGTATGGCTCTCCCTTGTTTATATCTCTCTCTTTCGGGCATATCTCTCAGTGTGTTGAATGGTGGTAATTTGTCTTCTTGGCGTACTTATGATTCTTCCACTGCACCTATTATTGATTATTATGATTATGCGTTTTGATACTGTTTTGTCCCAAGGGGGAGACATCAGATTGTTTATGTCGAATATTCCATTCAGGGGGAGATTTTAAGGTACTCCATGACTATTAATACTGTTTTTTGGCATCTTTTTGTTCCAAGGGGGAGAAATTTGGATGATTAGATATTTCATGGATGCTCATTATTGCTTCTTTGGATGTTTCTTGAACTTGAAGAGTTTGATGGATGTTCTTTGGAACTTGACCTTTGATTAAGGGGGAGTATTTGTCATATGAATTGTGAATTTGATACTTATATATCCAATTATGTTATTTAGGGGGAGTTTCATATTTGTGACAAACAATGCCAAAAAAGGGAAGATTGTTAGGATATATTGTATATATCTTTTATTTCGTTTTGGCATTTTAATTAGACATATAGGAGATAATTATCATGTTGATATTGGAATTATTATATGGCTAGACACGTGAGTAATTGGATGGGTTAATGCTTGGAAGAAAATAGAAAATAATGGCTGTTGTGTTTTTGTATTTGGGATGTTACTGTTGTGGTAAAAATTAATGAAGCTGTTGAAGTGGTGGTGTTGTAGTGGAACTCTCATTGGTTGATAGATTGCATCCACGGTGGAATCTTTAAAGTGGATTTTGTGAACATCTCCTAATTATCAAAGAAGCCTATCAAAACACATGAACATCTCCTAATCATTGATGAAGTCTATCAAAACACGTAAGTGGAAGAAACCAAATGGTGTGTGCGTGGCAACTGAAGAGAGGTGTATGTGTGTCATAGAAAGGTGGTGTGTGTGTAAAGTCTATGAACAAATATACTGCTTGCGGCGCATGTGAGGAACACAGCTGAATAACGTGTCCTTGGTAAGAGCTACGGTATAGCGCGTTGGTTAGCGTGTGTTGATGTTGCAAATGTTTTTTTATCATTAAGGATATTAAAGTGAATCTTGTGTGTTCAAAAACCGTGGCTGAGAGTGTGAGTTGATGAAGCAGTGAATGTCATCTACGTGAAGTGGGCACTAGTTATAAATTGAAGAAACACTGTGACATGTTTTTGTGAAGAAAGAGTTAGCTATGGTGAAGAGTTTCAGCTGGATTATTTCGGGAAGATAAAAACCATAGGGAAGTCTTTCTTTTATCTCAAGTATATTGTTGTTCAGTTCTTAGTTGATTAAATACTTGAGTTATTTTTATTAATTATTGTTTGAGTAAAAGTAGTTAGAGAAATTCTCTGACGACGTTAACACAAGTTGGTCGTGTTATTGGGTGTGAAATTCTTTCACGGGAAGTGAGGTTGAGAGATAGTGTTAAGGGTTGAGTGGTGTCGGCTCAGTAAAGCCTTGAGTAAATTTATTATATTTTGGTGAAAGTTATTAAGCTGGGTGAGGGTCCCGCAGACATAGGCAAAGTGTGCCGAACTGTGTTACTAAATTTTCGGTGTTGATTTATTTTTGGTTTTTTTAATTTTTCTGTTTTTTTGTTTGCCAGAAACTAATTAGAAAGTTTGCGAAACAATTAACCCTTTCGGTTTTTCACTAACGGACAAACTAGTGACGATACATGAATAGTAAACTACACCAGTTATGTGTTCCTGACTCGCTGGTAGTCAAACAAGACAATTGACGGGACATTTGGTTCGACGAAATAGTTATTCTATTCCTAACATATTCCTACCTATTTATTAAACCTACATTTGGTTAACATCAAACACAGAGTTACTATTCTCCAAGAATAGCCATTCTGTAATTTCGAGGAATAGGTAAAACGGACCACTACCTATCTTTACGTATTCCATGAATAACCATTCTTGTCGGAGACAATTTTATTCTTCTCACGTTTAAACCTCTATCAAGCTCTCTCTCTCTCTCGCTCATCCTCCTCCATGGCCACCGCACTCTCTCCTCTATCTTCATCCTTCACTAAACCCCACCATTCCCGTAGTCCCGCTGGTGGTGCTTCCAAAGGGCAAGAGAAGAGTTATCATTCAAGATGGAGAGACTATACTGCTATTGTGGTATAAAGATGATGTTTTTGCTGTTGAGAATAGGTCTCCCGCTGAAGGTGCCTACACTGAGGGCCTCCTCAACGCCAAGCTTACTCAGGTTTGGTCTTGCTTTTCATTGTTATATCTTTGATTTCTGTAAGAGAGAAAGGAAAACATAAGAAAGAACAAAAGGAGAAGCCTTTAGGAACTGTTACTTGTGTACTTCACTTTTTTTGAACTGATTCAAGTTTAAAAGAGTAAACAACATCAGTCAAGATACCCACTTCTATGTAATTGCTTAAAGATGGTAGCTTGATGTAGTTAAGTTTTTTTTTTCTTGTTTGCTATATCTCTGTTTGGCATGCCTTTTAAATTATTTCATGGATTTCCCATAGCCTTTTCACAGATCTACTTTGTTAATTGGTAAGGCTTAAGAGTCTCCTTGGCTAATCACAAATTTGTTTCCCTTCAGAAGCCTTGTTCTTTTTTTGTTCCGAGGCATGACCAACTAGAGATAGTGAAATACCTTCCAAGATAAGCGACTATACTTGATCATCGGCACGTCTCTTGTTCTACCCTCTTTAGATAATTTAATCGAGCATGATGGAGATGCAGACTCATATTTTGGTTTCGTTCGCTCTGCACATCCGTTTCTTTTTTCTATTTTTTTTCTTTTTCAGTAATGAGATTGTATATAAAGGTTTTTGTTGCCTTCTTTTTACAGGATGGCTGTATAGTTTGCCCAACAACTGATAGCACATTTGATCTGCGAACTGGAGCTATCAAAGAATGGTATCCAAAGAACCCTGTGCTGAGAGCCCTCACACCTGCTCTAAGGACACTTTATGTTTATCCTGTGAAATATGATCAAGAGAACATTTACATTAGCATGAGAGGACCTGTCAAATCTGATGCATCAGCAGAGATTGTGTTCAGTGGAAAGGCTCAGCCTGGCGTAACTGCAAGTGATGTCAACGTTGATGAGGTAATACTTTGACTTGTTTACTCCAGAAAACAAACAGAGATTTGTATGTTCTTCAAACCCACCTATGTAGAATTGCTATGTTTAATCTGTTATTGTATTTTAGGTAAAAATGATGGTGGATGAGGATCTAGAGGGGTTCGGTTTCACTGGAAAGAATGAGTTGATAAATGGGAAAGCAGCAGTAATTGGCTTCTTATTGTTGTTAGATTTTGAACTCTTGACTGGTAAAGGTCTCCTCAAGGGAACAGGCTTCTTGGACTTTATATATGCTATGTCCAATGCTTTGAAGTGAATGTTGTGAATTCGTCTTTCGAAGGTGAGAAGAATCATATGTAGGGGAAGCAAATTTTCTGTGGTGATGACCAACTTGGTTTGTGATATCCTCTTGCCTTGGTTTCTTCATCTGCTTCTGTATATTATCCCGAAAATGTACCATGTTGAGCGGGGAACCATATCTACTTTTTCTATCTTCATATACGTACCTTTGACCATTTGTATATCAACATATAAATACCGCTTCTTCAAATTGAAGAGCATTGCTGAATTGTAACTTAGCAACCAACCATGAGCTCATTCTGTCAGTTTCTTTCTGCCCATTAGACTGTAATCAGTAGTGTCATGTTATCTGAGATTTACCAATTCTGCTGTTCTCCCCAAACTTTCTAGCTTTAATATTTGTGCTTTTGAGTTTCAGTTTCTGCTATATTTTAAGAAAAATTAGAATTTATTGTGATAAAACAGGATGAAAGAAGAATAGAACTGTGTCATGTCTGCCATTTTCATACCAAGCCAGGTCCAAGTTTCTGTTCTTTGTAAAGACTCCTACACTCTTGCTCTCTAGTATGCAACAGAACTACTCGAAGTCACTTTGATTAAGTGAAAGGTGTTTCTCAACTGAAGTTGAAAGCACCTCTGGCTCATGTATCTTCTCGTTGCATCCAAGTGCTCAAACTAATACTAACTTTTAATTTTAAAATATATATTTCAATAAGATAAATTCGACATAATAATTAAATATTTAATAAGAGTAACGGGTAAAAGTTGCTATTTTTATCAAAACTCTAATCATAAAAATAGTCTTTGTAAAAAAAATTCAAGACAAAAATTTAATTAAAAATTTAATAAATTAATTATAATTTTGAGGACTTTTAGATAAATAAGATCCTATGTCTTTATGATCAATCAATTTGTTAAAAGATCATAGGCTTATGTAAGCTTTGAATTGTTACTCTCTCGCTCTCGCTCCGCTTTTTCTGTGTTTCCATCGGCGCTCTTCTTATTGGCATCGTTGCGCTGGGCAGCGGTCAAGTGGTCTTCAAGTATCTGGTACTCTCCTCCGTGGCCCATTTTCTATTTTCCTTAGTTACTGCCTCTGCTAGGTTTTGGTTAATTTCTTTTGCTGATTTAAGTTTGGTGAGCTAAATTTGATTGCTTGAACCCTTGATCCGTCTTCCCTTGCTATAAATTTCATTTTTTGCAACAATGTTGTGCTTTTAGTATGATGGGTTTTATGATCTACTGATTCGGTAATATCAGGAGATACCTAATTAACGCCCTCTCATGACTGACATTTGCCGCGGGCTGTTATGTTCTAGGGCTATTTGTGGTCGTTTTTTGTCCGTTCAAAAAATCCCAGAAGAGTGAAAGAGCCACAAATTCTCCTGAGTGGCCGTCCCTACTTTGTCCCTGCTTCGTGCCTTAGCTCCCCAATTTTGCACTTCAGGTGATTATTATTTGAATTTCGGGTTTGATTTGTCCTTTTTTAAAACCCTGGCATTTGGGGCCGGTTGCGAGGCATGAAATGCAATGTTGAATAAATTGAAATTGTGTGGGTTATGAGTGGAGATTAGGTTCTTTTTGTTTCGCGGAATGAGCGTGTGTTCCCCGTTTTTTGTGGTTTCACTTTGTGCTTCTCGGTTGAATGCTTGTTTTTGTGCGGTCCTCATGTTCTTCCCGAGCATGCAAATTGAACGTACTATAAGTATGCTTCGTTCTTCTTTATAGAGAAAGCTTCTTAGTTTATAGGTGCTTCTTTTCGATATTGTACAATCATCAATTACTATCTGCAGACATTGCTCCGGTTGCTGACATGTGTTGTCGATGATGCATTTGCCTAGTTGGAAACTTGAGCTGTTTGAGTTCCACTGTTATTTGGAATGCTATTATGAGCTTTTGCAATGCTTCACTGCATCGCTATTCATGTAATTTTCTTATGTGTTTTTAGTCTCCCACAAAGAATATAAAGATAGTATCTGAGCTGCTTAAATCTTCCTAAAGTGATCGTGCTTGTATTGATTACGGAAAGCTGCTCAATCGATTGTCGATTCAGTGAGCACTACATTAAACTGTAGGATTTGGTGAGAAAAGTTTAGAAATCTAGGGAACAGTTGGAAGATAATTCTGGAGTTTGACCCTATTGTCCAACAGTTAGAAAACTAACGGTTGTTTTTATAAGCAAATATCTTCTTGTAATTGATATAACTACTTTGTTAAAGTTCTTAAGATGTATGTCAAGTTCTTGTATCTCTGTTTGGTGTACGAGGACTAAGGTTGTAAGTTTGAATCTTCACTTGGATACTCTACGATAGAGACTAGTCCTGGGTTGAAATTCTTGTGTTGTTCTTTTTCTTTGCTACAATTCCATGTGGTCAGTTGCCTAACTTTTTAAGTGTCAATAAACTCGAGTTAACTTGCTAATAAACTTAGTTGCAAGAATCATTACTTAAATCCTGCATCATATGATTTTAGTCTGACATGGTTAATTGAGAAAATCGTTAACGAGAAAAAGTTTGTTTATCAGATTGTATATTCTTTGACATGGATCCGGAGGCAGCAAAAACTGCTCGAGAATCTCTGGATTTGGCATTTCACATGTCAAACATCCTTGACACAGGGCTTGACCGACATACACTCTCAGTACTTATTGCCCTGTGTGATATGGGTTTGAACCCTGAGGCATTGGCAGCTGTTGTGAAAGAACTAAGAAGAGAAGCCTCATCGGCTCCACTAACCGACAGTGCTCCATCATCTGCTTCATGAATCAGTTTGTTTTTTCCCCTTTATAAAAGTTATTGAACCTTTCTCGTTCTATCTGCACTATTCTGTTTTCATATAATGCTGCACATCATCCTCTGGATCATGCAATCCTCTTGGGTATTTTGATCCCTTCCTTGAGCAACAATGACTGAAGTGTCGAGATATATACCTACGTGCAAGCTCGCATACTTGAGTGGTAGCACTGGATAATTTTTGTATTACTTAGCAAAGTTTATTTATGGGATGAAAAAGATTCTAGTTTAGAATTGGTGATGTTCATAAACTGCAATATTAACCATAATTACTTTAATTTACGAAAATCGTTCAATGATTACTCTTGATAATTAATTTTTACATGAATATATTATTTGTATCTCATAAAAATAAGAATTTTTATAATTGTCTACCTAAATTAGTATAACAATTAATATGAATTTATTTTTATTCAATAATTTGTGTATTTAAATCATTATTAGGAATTCTTGAAAAATACAAATTTATGAATTTAGATTAAGTTTAAAATTTTAAAAACAGATTATTTTTAATTAAAAAATGAAGTTAGTTTAATGAGCAGAAATAGGTGGGTTTAAAAATTTTTAGTTGAACTTTAATTATAAAATGAAGTTACTTAACAAATGTCCCATTACCTTCTATAAAAGTCAAAATACCTTTTATAAATCAAGAAACACAAAGTCCAGGAGGCCATTAATTACCTAACGTGCATAACTGTGCCTCAGAACTTCTTAAACCTATTTGCTTTCGAACTTGGCGGCTTGAATCTCTCCAGATCTCCAAGCTGCTACCAAATCTTTCTTCTTCTGGCCCTGATTTCACGGCAAAGAAAAAATCTATGGGTGATTGGTCCAACCAAATTAAGCGTGCCTCTCTGCGGTCTAAATTGGGACAGATTTGTGGTTCCGAATTGATGTATCCTTGTGCCTGAATAAATTCGAGTCGTTCATTAAGATGGTTAGGATTAAAGAGACAGCGAGGCGCGGCAAGTGGGAACAGCAGATCTGCTCCCGTCTAAACTTTCTTCAATTGCTTATGGAGATAGTGATGTACAGAAGCTCACTCTTGACATCATCCGTGACGCAATGATGTGAAGTTTGGGATCACGTGTTCAAGACCATTGTGCCTACCCGTGTTTCACGCCTCGTACCTGTCCAGAAACTGTCAAGCCATGACCCATGAGGACCTTGTCCTGTGCCAAAGTCTCATTCATATATTTTCTCCACCGCAATAAATAAGGTTAAATAAATGAAAAAATTACTCGTTACAATTAATTGGGACTCATAAATCTACATAACTAATCTGGAATTATAATATTACTATAATAATAAAATTCAGCTAACACGTAAGAGCTGAAAAGGAACAATAATATATATATATAAAGAAAATAATAATAATATTATTAAATAAATAAAAAGATAAATTTTGAAGCAAATAGTAAAATTAATTATTTGTGACTAAAAGAATCTTAAAAGTAACTTCTTTCTAAAAATGTAAAATAATGGATGACGTTTGAATTGATAGTTTGTGCAAAACTAATATTAAAAGTATACCCGACATAAGGACCGTCCAGAACTCTGTACATTGGATATTCCCCTCCTTTTACTTTGACCTTAGAATACGTTGACCATCCTTCCACCTTTGACTTTGTGTCGAAAGGTTTCTTTTGACGTCACTTCCTCCCTAATCAAACCCTCTCATGCAAAGGTCTTCGACGTTTACACCTATTATAACGATTGATTGTGCCTCTGACTTGTTATAATTCCTCCACCTGTATATATATATGTCCAAGCTTTTTTTAGATACCATTGACAAGTTAAATAGTTAGAGGTTGGTGTTTCTTACGCCCAAATATGATGATCAGTGCCAACTATGCAGCTCAACAGAGCAGTACTGCTGCGATGACTGCACATCACCAGCAGAAGTACAAGGGAGTTCGCCGCAGAAAATGGGGGAAATGGGTTTCAGAGATCAGAGTCCCCGGCACGCAAGAGCGGCTCTGGTTAGGTACTTACACGAGTCCTGAGGGGGCTGCAGTGGCTCACGACGTGGCTTCGTATTGTTTGCGAGGACATTCTTCCGTGGAAACCTTAAATTTCCCTTTAATGTTGCCCGCAAGTGTACGAGGTGACATGTCGCCGAAGTCCATACAGCAAGCAGCATCCGACGCCGGAATGGCAGTCGACGCCCGGATGATACGAAACAGATCGTCTGAGCAAGAAGTGGGGAGAGAGAGCGAAAGTGGTGGCATGCAAGGCATAGTAGAGACGGAGTTTGCTGAATATGGAAAAGAGTCAAGTGAAGGAGAGGGTTTAAGCATTTCAGTTGATGATTATCTTTACTAATTAAAGAGTTTTATGAGTTTTGACCTTAGAAATTCCCATCCTTTGCATATGTAAATACTATAAGCAGAGAAGGATTATCTTTGCTCCAAGTTTGGATACGGGGCGGGGTATGACTTATGAGCTTACTGGCATGCCAACTGTCCTAATTAAGTAGACGTTCCAATACATAAGAAGCTATTTTGTAAGAGCCAATCTTCCTAAAATTTCAGGTAATTAGGAAAATATAAGAGATTCGGACAGTTTTGTTATAATATTTTATTCCAACGTTACAAATATAAGGTCGAAAGTTAAAAGGAACACGTGACAAATTGACATGATCTTTCAACATATAGAATTACTTTCACCTTGGTCCGTTCATAACTTTTTGTCTACTGATTTTGGGTAGTCAACTAGTTAGAAAACGTTTCTCGGACGAAAGAAAAAAATATTTATGTAAATAGTTGTGTTTCTAAAATTAAAATTTAGAGACACTAATTTTAATTGTGTTTTTAAAAAATATATATGAATTAATAAACTTATTTAAGGCATCGATCGATTTTAATTCAAAATTTTGAAATATTATTCTTAAAATATCTCGATTAAAATTTGTTTATTAGTCCTGTTGAAAAATAATAGTCAAACTCGGTGGTGTTGGCTATTAGATTGACATTAAAGGTCGGATTTTGTAAAAAAAAGGTCTTGTCAACTTGATCCACTTGCATTAGAGACATGGAAGAGTTGACTCTTGAACAGAGTGTAGACTAGTCATGTTAAAGAGTAAAACAAGTCGGAGATGACATTTTGGCTTGAGCTCAGCAAACTCCACCTCGCCCTAACCTAAGGTTACCGAATGAAAGGTTAATCGGGCCTAAGATCAAACTTGAAGTCCGAAAATTATAAAGCTGTCGGTCTTTGAGATATAATTATTTTA
>JAOTAX010000003.1:5465330-5479148 GCA_025629825.1 Erythroxylum guanchezii
CAGTTTATATGGATATAATTGAAAACACAAGTCAAAATTAAGTTATATTCCATAAAATACTGTTGCATACCAAACACAAATTTAACCAACTTTCCTATCAGAATTCTTATAAGTATCCAAACATGTGAATATCTTTATTTTTCACAGATTTATTTTCCGATGAATCATATTTCAAATTTACTTTACTTTTCCGTCAACTAAACGGGACCTTAGTGTCATTACAAACTTAATTTTTAAAATGTGTTCAACATCATTTGATTAAACTGAATTTCACTACTAAAATATTTAAGTGATATGGGAATACTAATGTTAACATTATACTGAATTTAGAAAGTATAGTGACTTTCGTGTAATGGAATTCTTGATCTAATGTGCATGGACCTTCAACTTCTTTATAATGAAGAACGTGCGTACACGTCATGGAACACTCGTAGGGCATAAATACAACTCTAATCAATAAGTAACTCCGATTAGAAGAAAAAACAAATTCAGAATATGGAGGCATTATAGACTACATACCGAAGACAATGACATTCTAAGGAAAACTTAGTTCATCGTGCAAGACATTCACATATACACAAAGTAGATTGTTCTGATTATTATCGTTATTACTGTTTAGATGAGACTAGTTTATGAATATCACCATAAGAGACCAACAAAAGAATAGAATAGCCAAAGATGGGAGAGTAGGTCGGAGAAAGAGGACCCTTGAGCCTATGCACAAAGTTGACTAATGAACACGCAATCGTTTGGTGAGAAGGAAGGTTGATAGTATAGTATTGCTGTGCACGTCTGAATTCTTAAGCCACCATTTGCTATGTTGCCCTTTTCCCTCCTCTTTACCGACATTTCAAGATTTTATCAGCTTTTTCTGACAGATTTATTTGTTGTTCCTTCGGATTAGTCTATGAAACGTTACAGATTAAGTAATAACCATAACAAATGTAGACTGAAGAATACAGGCTGTCGAGTCTCTAGTCTGTTGCAATTCTTGGAACTGTCTATGCCCCGGAATTTACTCTCTAGCATATCCTCTCACCTTTCGTAACTAAACTGGATTTTTTCTTCTTCTCTTTTCTGTTTCTATTTTTGGAATCTTCCATTGTTCATCTCTCTATCCGTCAAATCTGTTCTTAACTATTCGAACACAACAGCTTTGCATTCTTTTGGGTTTACCTTAAGCGGCTCAAAAAGAGACGAGAGGGAGAGAAAAAACCAGTAACCCTCAACCAGAATTCCTGCATTGTAGAACGTGAGATTTCTTGGTTTTACACCAAAGATTTGATCTTGACAAGTGGAACCAAATCTTTCTGTCCGGTGCTAGGTTTTCTGGTCTGGGTTTTCATTTTTTTGCACGTTTCTGTTTAAGAATCAAACACGTGAAACATTTTCTTGATTGTTTCATATTTAGGCTTCATTTTCAGCTTTGGTCCCTTGTACATCAATTTCTGCAAAGTTCTTTCGTTTTTCCTTTCATAGGTCGGATTAGATCACAAGTTAGCAGATTTCGACAGGAAACAGAGGTCCACCCTGTTTTTGACAGACACGATCAGGGTACAGGCAATTTATGGTTCAATGATTTAAGAAGAAATGGTAGAACTGGGGTCCCATTGCAAATGCAGGGGTACCCATTTGCTTGACGTTGCAAAAGGTGGTGAACGAGGTTCATGGTTGATATTTTGAGCCTTATTGATCAAAGAATACAGGTAGTTTTGGGTAGGATTATGGGCTGCATCTGCTCAAAAGGAACTCCAGAAGAAGATTTTCAAATCAATGAGAATAGTGAGAGACAAAAGGAGTCGGAAAAATTCTCTGTGCAATTGGTTGCTCCTTTTCCATCCAAGAGAGAAGAGATTGAGGCAGATATTGGTCGCAAAGAGGGATCTGTCCGTCGTTTGTTGAAAGCAAATGGAGATAGTGGGATTATTCCATTGCAAGAGTTTGAAAGAAAAGGAAGCACCAACGAAAATAGACAAACAAATGCTAACTACAAGAGATGGGCAACAATGGATTTGGGAGGCAGTGGAGACCAACGTTATATGGGAAGGATTGTCAGCATACCTCATAGCTCTGAAGGAGAGCTTATTGTGGCCGGATGGCCGCAATGGCTAACCTCGGTCGCCGGAGAAGCTATCAAAGGCTGGCTGCCCCGACCAGCAGACTCGTTTAAGAAGCTAGAAAAGGTCGTTTTTTACACAACTTTTTGTTATTTTCTCTCTTGTTTTTCTTCTGGTCATTTACATGACGAAGTTCGATTTTGTTGTGTTTTATAGATTGGACAAGGAACTTATAGCACAGTATATAGGGCTCTGGACCTAGAAACTGGGAAAACAGTTGCCATGAAGAAGGTGCGTTTTGTGAGCATGGACCCTGAAAGCGTTCGTTTCATGGCTAGGGAAATCCATATTTTACGTAAACTTGACCATCCAAATGTACTGAAGCTTGAAGCTATAGTGACTTCAACGGTGTCAGGGAGCCTTTACCTTGTGTTTGAGTATATGGAGCACGACCTTGCTGGTCTCGCAGGTAGACCTGGCATCAAATTTACTGAACCTCAGGTATGTACCTACCCTCTACAACTCTTCTCTTTATTTTGTGAATCTTGATTAGTGCTCGTTACAAGTGTTCACCAATCCTAGGCCAACAGGACTAAAGATCTATCTGAACCTTTATTATCTTTCTAAGAATTTAACCTACCATTTCTGCAGATCAAATGCTACATGCAACAACTTCTTCGTGGAATTGAACATTGTCACAGTCGTGGTATTCTGCACAGGGACATTAAGGGCTCAAATCTGTTGATTAACAACAGTGGTTTGTTGAAGATTGGAGACTTTGGTCTGGCAAACTTTTTCAAGCCTGACCAAAGTCATGCTTTAACAAGTCGTGTAGTGACTCTCTGGTACAGGGCACCTGAGCTTTTGCTAGGTTGCACTCAGTATGGAGCTGCTATTGATCTGTGGAGCATAGGCTGCATTGTTGCTGAATTATTTGCTGGCAAGCCTATTATGCCTGGAAGAACAGAGGTACCTTTTTTTGTGCTATTATATGTGTTCACTGGTATGCTGAGGCCAAAGCCACTGTGGTGATGCTACTTTGATCCTTTATGCGCATTCAAACATATGGTTGATACATCTCCACTTAGAATTAAGATTGTTTTACTCTTCCCAAGTGTTCAAGAGATGAAAATGCAGAAACATTCGGAATATAGCAATTTATTCAATCCTGCAAAAGTTGTCTGGAGCTAACTTTTGGAACATTTTCCTTCTTGTGGTTCCCAAGAGATGCTTCTTTAAGTGTAGTGCTTATGTAAATAATTCTCCATTCAAACATCAGTACTTCTGACGAACAGAATTGATTTGTGTGATTCAAGGTGGAGCAAATGCATAAAATTTTTAAGCTTTGTGGTTCGCCATCCGAGGACTTCTGGCAGAAAACAAAATTGCCACATGCAACTAGTTTCAAGCCCCAATTCCAATACAAGCGTTGTGTTTCTGAGACATTCAAGAACTTCCCACCTACATCCTTAGCACTTGTGGACAAGCTCCTGGCAATTTCACCGAAAGCTCGGGGATCGGCTACCTCAGCACTTCAAAGTGAGGTATATTTTCAAGATCCCACTTAGAAAATCACAACCAGTGTTTGATAAAAATTAGGTTGCGATATTTTCCTACAACAGAACTCGTAAAATGGAACATTTTTCACTTGGATTCAGTATCTTCTTTACTTGCGCTGTCAAAGACAAAACAGATAAGGTGATCAATGATTTCATAAGCCTTTGGTCATCTTAATGGAGTGTTTCAAAAGATGTTGTTTCCTTTACAATTCTATAATGATTATTAATATTACAGCTAATGGATAGTATTTTCCTTTTCTCAGTTCTTCAAAACAGAACCCTTGCCTTGTGAGCCGTCAAGCATACCAAAATATCCTCCAAGCAAGGAGCTGGATGCCAAGATGCGAGATGAGGAAGAAAGAAGGTTTGTTTTTGGTGCTTCCTCTTGAAGTATAAGCTAAATATTTACTTGAAGATCTTGAGAAAGAAGTATTGGAATTGCTAAATTAGTTTCCTGCTGATATTTTCATTGATTATGCTTTGGTTCAAATCAGGAGAAGAGCTGAGGCAGTAAAGGGTCGTGGGCCAGAATCTGTTAGAAGGGGCACAAGAGATGTTAAGACACCAGAATTCGTTGCTCAGGGACAGTCCAAAATCACAAGCACAAGCAATAACTATGATCTACAGGATGGTGCAGCTGGACCTAAACAGAATGGCTTTTCTCATTCTATGTCTGTGGCTCACCCCTGTGCTGTAGAAGCAACATTAAGTAAAAATGTGGGGTCTGCAAGAAGTATCAATGTACTAAGGGCAGAGAAATCTCACTTGCCTCAGGCTTCAGTAGACATGTCTAACTCCTCTCTTAAAAAGCCTGACAGAACTTTCAGCAAAGATTCAACAGTGGTAAAAAATCTTACAATCCTCTATACCTTTTGTGGACATTTTTCTGTCTCTACTCAAACGTGCTTGGAATATAATACAAGAATCTCTATAATACAAATTCTAGGGAGGGTTTGAAACAGATAAGTTTCTCTCTACGGTTTGCCATAATCAAAATCACTGGTTTACTAGACAATGTTTTATACTTCATTTGTTTCAAACTTATCCTTATATTTGTTCATGACCTGACAATAACAAAAAGTATGGAATTGTGTGATTTCAGGGATACGGTCCAAGGAAAAACAGGATCCATTACTCTGGACCATTGATGCCTCCAGGCGGAAACATGGAAGACTTACTGAAAGAGCACGAAAGACAAATCCAACAAGCTGTCCGTAAAGCACGTGTTGAAAAGTATTGATGGTCAACAAGCCTATGTTCATTGTTAGAGGGGGTTAAACGCCTTCCTCTTACGACGTATTTGAGGAATGGTGAATCCATAACACTTTTCCATGTAAAAAGAAGTCACCGAAGATAGGTAATAGTCAGTTTTCACTATTGCATCAAACTTGCTCTGTCATTTAATAGTTTAGTAAGTAGGCTCCTTCCAATAACATATCTACCTTTTAAACAACGCATGAGTGAATGGTGAGGCATTTAGTTCTGTACAGCAGAGAGGTTTTGTTGGGTAGTAGTCAAATCCACACTGTAAAGTATTCCATTTTATTTTCTTGTAAATGTGAGTTTATAATGACATGGTTTCACATTGACTTAAATGTATTATTAGCTAGTAAATACAAAGGTGAATTCCTCTGCCATTTCAAGACAGTCCTGTGAGATGAAATTTGCTTTGCCATTCAGATGTTCGTGTTTGCTGCAAAATAATGGACCATGTGGAGTCATATTTTATCGAAACAATATGCAAGTAAAAGGTCGAAATTTGCAAAAAATGCTCTGGGATAAGAGTGCGTCTCAGGCACAAGGAACTCTGAAGATACAGAAGGGCAAATGCATCAGTGCACACACCTATTGCTTGAACTATCAAAAACAAAAACACTTTCTGTTGTATGAGAAAATTGAGAGCAAACCAGCAATAAGGTACAACCACTATCATTAAAATCGAGTAAGAAACATATTTTCTTTTTTAGCTTACAACTTTCGAGTGCCCTTCATTTACAATGGCAAGGCACTTCCAGTCCGATTGAGAAGAAGATATTTGTTTTTCAAGTCACTTCCTGGCAAGCATCAAGCTTTAATTCCCCTTTTGGAGATAAGGTATACTGTCTTAGCAAAGACGTGAATTATCCTCACACTTCCATTCCTGAGACAAGCTACATTCAGGAGCTGCAACAAGGACTTAACTAATCTTTCTTCATAGAGAGAGATGTACCATTTACTTAAATACAAGAAACATAACTACAGAAAATTATTGGCGTAATTAAAAGGAAATTAAAAACATAACAATAGGAAAGGGACATTCTAATTAGATGCAGTTTCTGTACATTTTGCTTCGTAGATATCTTGGTTACACATGCTGCCCTCGTTGCAGATTGGTTCCTTCCCTTTTCTGTTAAATACTCTTGGCTCATTTATCACCCTACAGGTCTTGCTTAGGCTTCCTGCTCAACTCCGAGTAATGACCACCCATTAACTGCAAAATTTCCTGCCACAAACTTTCCGATGAAGAGTCTGATGAACCCCCACAGATCAAATTCGAGCTGCATGCTGCTACATACCAGTAGTCTGATTCTATCTCCTCTCTCAGCTGATCAAGCTGCCAACCTGCATAACCAACAAAGAATCTGAAATCCTGAGGCTTCAGGACCCCTTTTTTCACAAGCGCTGCAGCTTCATCTAAACTGTTTCTAGCACCAAAACACAGGCCAGGTATCACCTCTTCAAACCCTGGAACCTTCAGCTTCTCACCTGTTTTCAATAGAAACATGCTTGCCTCAAGAGGCCCGCCAAAATGTAAAGAACAATCAGCAAAAGTGGTTGCTAGTTCATTATTAGTTGGCTTCATGTGTTTGATCTTCTTATTAAGTGGGCGGTTGATGACAACTCCAAATGGACCCTCCTGAGGATGTCTAGTGCCAGATCTGAGAAGAAGAACAACAGTTCTTTCAAAGGTCCGAACACCATCTAGTTTTTCTGTTGCAACAAGGACGCAACCTGTCTCTGGCACTGATATTGGGTGCGCCCATTTCAGCCCAAGGCCTTTGGACTCTTGAGCTGTCCCACCTTGTCCATGAGCATCAGATTCCACGTTCTCCGTCTGTTAGATATCTCCAATGTCAATTAAAAGTCATGGAATTGAAAATCCTAATGCTTCTCATATTTGCATGCTGTCCGATATAAATTGAAAAAGTAAGCAAGGAATCAAGCAATCACCCAGTGATGATAGAAGGCAACTTGGTCCAATGAAAACTGACATAGTTAGTAGTACTTTCAATCCTATTTTTATAAAAATGAAATATTACAATGGAAATTGCCAACTTAACTGAATTGAAAATGAAGACTTTCTTATCCTTCTCTTCCATTTGGTCTTACTGTTTCCCTTTGCCAATACAAGCTAAAGGGCTCAAAATTAGTTTTTTCAGCTAAGAATGTCACATTGTATCAAAAATGATATTCTCATTGTAATACTGAAACTTATAAGTTTTTTTCTGCAGCTTCATCACTCTAGACTGCTTTGAACAAAGGAGAACACAAAAGAGCTCATTTCTTTAAGGTCATTTTCAGAACCTCATAAATCATATAAATGTAAATGCATAAAAAAGACATCTAGACAAGAAATATTTGACACACCACCTGTTCTCTGACAATCATGCTTGCTCTGAACTCTCGCCAATCCAAGCTTACATGATGGGACTTTTGGGAAGATGTGTCACTTGGTTTGCTACCATCCGGGGAGTTATTTCCTTTTGAACCATCACCCTGAGGAACAGATCTATCACCATTGCCTGCAAGAAACCATGCAACATCAAGTTTTGATGCACCTTCAACAGGCTAACAATAAGTTAACATTTCAAACACTGGTGTACCCTTTTCAGCTTAATGTTTTCCCCTACTTCTCCAAAAAAGCCCACACTGAATTCCTATAAAGTTAATCAAAGAAGGACATGGAATAAAAGTTGCACAATGTTGATGTTAGAGAATAAATACCCTGGTAAAATGATGTTTTGTACAAGGAGCAAGTCTTCATAATGTGGTAAGATGTGAATTCAAAATGAATGGCCAGACCAAAGGAAATGTATAAGCAAACAAAACCTGGTGTTGAGACAGTGACACGGATGACATGTAACATGCTTCTTTGATGAGGTGAACTGAATGACTCTTCGCTTAAAGGCCAACTTCTCACAATCTTAATGTGTTATGACAATGTAGCATCTTAAATACTAACAATGAAGATTTCAATAGGAAGTTCAAAAAAAAAAATGGCACAAAAAGATCAATGTCCATAATATGATTGAGATCACATCAAACCCTTGAAGCCTTGTACGAATTATACAATATTTCCACTTTGATGTCCAGTTAAGCCATAAAAGACCTGATTTTCCTTCATTTAGATGTATTTTGCATTTAAACAGTAATTTCTTATTCTTTAAGTTTGGACTAAATTTGAATGTTTGGGGCATGATAGAGCCCAGACATTTACCTAGGTCACTATGCAGCATGTAAAACAGTTTGAAAGTTGGTTTCTAGATTCATCAGAAGTAAAGTTTCAGTTGAATTAATCAGGCCCACATGCTATTCCCATCAGCTTAATGAATATTAACTAAGAAAACTTCAGAAAACTTCTTAATCTAAAGTTAAATGCAAACAACTCCCAGCATGAGATGCTTGGCTCTCATTCAAGGACAAGGATGCCATTAAAGCTCAGACTATTTGTGTTCCTTAAGCTAAAAGGAAACTAAGAAAAAAAAATGATTTTAATGCCAATCAAATCTCCTCATGATATATCCTGTCTGTTGAGGATTGCTGACAACATGAAATGACTACGTCTAGAACAAAATGCAGCTTTCATTAGAAATAATAAGAAATCTTCTTTCTCTTCAACCTATTAAGTTGAAGAGAAAGAAGGTCTACCAAGAATCAAGGAAGCAGTGCATGCACATACAAAATACCTTGAACTCGCATTGAATTTTCAGTCTAAGACTACCGTAGCATGGGATCATGGAAAGTTATCAACCCCAACAAATAAATGAATAGGTGCAATTAGGATAATGGAGCCTCTCCTCCTTAGGATTCAACATCACATTCTCCCTAAACTGCTAAAGCAAATATAGAAGACTATGGCAAAACTCATCTACAATGATGAAGACTGTATATCATTTGAGGACTCACTTCCGCTAGAGTAAGTACTACTTGCAGTAATCATCATTTCTATCACGCCAATAAGAACATTATTCTTCCACGAACATTGTATGAACATGCAATGTTCTTGCAATCTTGTTCTTTGCATGCAAGAAGTAGTTTTGATATTAAAAATTCCTTCACAACTAAGTTTTCAGTTTAACACTCCAGGTACAGTACAAATGAAATCATTCTCCTCTATCCTTCATTAATTTTTCAGAAAATTCCTTTTATTATTTTGATCTCGAGAAAATTTGTTATTTTTTAGCTCCTAATTCCATTTGATTCTCTTAACAAAGGGCGATATAAGTCTACAAGAACTTCTTCAATCACATCGCTCACAAAAGTTTAACTCTGAAAAGCTCATAGACCAACTAGACTTCATATGAAGCACCTTCACGCTAAGTTGTCAAAGCATCATCACACAACATCTCTCCGTTACGGATAGCTACACCGAAATAACCGCTCCAAACTAAAAATTCAAAAATTCCAAGGAATCAATGAACGAGTAATTACACTATGAACAAACAAAATATTTTTAAAAAACCCCAATAGCAAATCTTTTTAGGGCATAACATTAGGGTGCTTTTAAGAGAGAGAAAGAAAGAGAGAGGGAAAGAGAGATACCAGAAGAAGAAGAAGAAGGTGAAGAAGAGTTGTTATTCTTCTTGGCCATGGCTCTGATAACCAGTGAATTGCACCCATAAGAAGAAATCTTGCGCCCCGAATCCCTAATCTCCAAAACCCCAATTTTTGATTTTGATTTTGGTTTCTCGAGAATAGATTGGTTCCTCCGGAGCAAAGGGCTTCCAGTCGCATTCTTCACATGAAGTGCCCATAGATCCATTCTAATTTAAGATCCCAATTTTCTCAAGAATTTAACACACCCAGACGAACAAAGAGATGACTTTTGACGGAAGTGAACTGAAGATATTCCCAGGAATATTTTGAGACGAAGGTGAGAAAGTGAAGATCGTTCGGATCAATGATGATAGAGAGAGTGACAGTGAAAAAATCTCAGCAAAATAATGCTAGTAACTAGAAGATAAAGTGATAAATTACCAGCTACGCCCTATATTTTTACTTATTTTCATTTTTAGCACCCTTAGTTCCTATAATATCTAATTTACGCCCTCTTTCTTTCTTGACGTTACCCTATTTATATTTTTTAAGAAATAATTTAAATTTATTTAACATTATTTAATTTACTCTTTATCAAATACATTATAAAATTTATAGTTTATAACAACTGTTAAAGTTACTCTTTTACGATTAGAAGATTACAGGTTTTAGTTTCAATCACGAAAACAATCTCTTTATAAAAATATAAAAAGAAGGTTGTGTATATTGTTGACTTTTTTTTTTAAGAGAAGGGGTGGTTGTTCGTGTGTCACCCTATACTCAAGACCATCCATCTATCTATCCATTGATCTTAAACACAGAGTGACACACGAAAACAGGAACAGAAGAATTGATTCCTTTTTTTGAATATTGCAAAAATAGATGAATGGATAATTTTGAACATAGGGTGGCACACAGAAACATAAACAAAAGAATCGATTTTTTTTTACTCTCGCAAAACGAAGAGTCTTGTACATTGGGAAATGTTGAGTTGAGTTTAATTAAAGTTAGCATTTAAAGTATGAAATATAATTTTTAATGAGGATTTGTAACTTAATCCAAACCGGAAAACATGTGCTTATTAAAATAAAATGGATCGGAGTGGAAGCAACATAAATGATTAAGTTGACTTGCATGATATTAAATTGATGAAAATGCAGGATGCTCATCAAAGCTGTGGTTGGAATTTGTAATTAATAGGAAATGTTGGGGCATTTGAGTAGAATATGTAAAGAAACAACAAACAACTCCAAAAACAAGTCTTATCAGTCTTAACAAAACGACGAAAAGCAACGAGAAAGACGTTGCGCAACATGGACAATGGACGGGTGAGAATATGGCCCCTTTCTTAGGCAAATTTTATTCACAAAAATCAGACAATTCCATTGCCTTTATTTTAATTATCTGTTTGATATTATCTTTGAAGTAACTTTCCTAGTTACAAGTAAAGCTGCGTAAGAACTTCTACCAGAAGTCGCGCTCACCTTTATGCTACAATTCCGATTAGGTCCGTTTAAACAAAGTTCAGCTTTCTTACGTGAATGCCGACGAACAATTCCGTTAGTCCTCAAACGTTTCACGCACAAACAAATGTTTTAAAATATTTCTCTCACACACATAAAGAACACAAGTGTAACTTAGTAAAGAAAACAACAAGTGTTTTAAACATAGTCGAAGCTACTCTTTCATTAACCCTCAACAAAATATTAACAAAAGATACAAATACCTCCTACTCGAAGCACTCAAATAACTCTCTACTCGAAGCCCTTACAATAAGAAGTTCCCAGAAGATCTCTAACTCTCAAAGCTCACTTAATGTATAAGTGTTAGTGTTGAATACATTATATTGTTCTTATTTGTTTGATTTAATATGTCAAATTAAAATTTTGAAGTACTTAGAATTTTAAGTAAGAATTAAAATTACGTTAAAAATTCAACAAAAAGTAATATATAACGATTTTACATACATTATAGCCTATCGTTACATGTAAGAAAAGGCATAAACAGGATTTGTGAATCGCTGTTTCCTATCAAAAGAACAATTTGCAAGATCTCATCTATGGAATTTGAGCAATTTCCAGTAAGATTTTGTGCAGGGACTGAGGCTTTGAAAAGAATGGACAGTGGTCACTTCCCTTAATCTTGAAGATACCCTCTGGTGGACTTTCCCTTACCAGCTTTTCTTGCACATCTGGGGAGAGTGCATGGTCGTCTAATGTTTGAATGTAGAACCGCCTGCCAGTTCCATATTTCTCAGGGGTCAATGATATCTTCTCCAAGATTGGACCCAGTGGGATGGGTCTCATGCAGAGCATAGCCAAAGCAATATCCTGTAAAAAAACCCCCAAAAAAAGATTGACTACACACCATTTGACATGAAAGGTGAGTAAAACCATGAATTTGCATACAGGGGCTTGTCAGAGATACTAAACATGGTCGAGAGAGTTCCCATAGATCCTGCTGAATATTGTGCTTAAAAATATTCAGAATTCTTGTCAGGTCATTGACATGCATGCAGCTGCTCTATCTAATGGAAAGTAGAAAAACAGTGCAAACCAACAATGTTCAAATAGTCCAATTTGCTTCAATCTATCATACCTTGGTAGGCGATTGGTTGAAATATAATCCTTTCATGTGTTGTTTCTCAAACATAAATCCCGTAGGAGATTTATCTTTACCGTTCCCATAAATCAAGAACTGTGACTCTTGCAAAAAACGTTCAGCAGATCCAAGCTGCAATGTGAACTTTTCCAGTCAAAAAACAGAACTCGAGGAAACGATCTATATTTCTGGAAACTTAATGATAGTTTCAAGCAAGTATACAGGAAATTTGTTCCCTATGATATGAAATTGAAATATCAAAGAAACAAAAACATAATATTTAAGAGATCAGGCATCTCTGGGAATCTTCCCCTGACATCCATGACGGATTGCATCACTTCCATGAGGGCAACTGTATCTTTACGACAATAAACAAGTGTCATGACTGCATGATCTAGGCATAAAAGTGATTTTCAGATGTCCTTTAATAACACAAAGATTGCCACTGTACATGGTCATATTCTGTGATTGAGATTGCCTTGAAGACACTGGTTTATGTGTGCCCGACCTTAGGAATGACCACTTCCCTTTATGCTACAACATCTAAACGATACTTCACCATCAACGAAAACTTTCGATTGACTTCTCATTGGAAAAGGGCTTTCTACTGACTTCCTTTAATTTGCTAACAGTATAAAGATTATACAACCCATGCTTAACAACTATTGAGATTTGTATTATATGAGCAACAAGACCAAAAAGGGTACGCATTCAATTGCAATGCAAAACCATCAAAGAACTTGAAAGCATTTGACTATAATCGGATAACTTTTTTAACTTGAATAAACATTTTTGCAATGAATGATGCTCAGCTTTCTCAGACTTGTTAACTGAGTCAGTATTTCATAGATATGACTGATAGAAATATGATGATATACCTCTTCAACAAACACGTCGAAAGGCCTTTGACCATGAGACACCATTGTAGCACATAGAAAAATAGCTTTTGATATCTTTTCCGGGAAATGCTCTAGTGCATAAGAAACGCATGCACCACCAGTACTATGACCAACCAAAATAACCTGCAAAAAGTATATACATGCAGAATTATAACAAGTACAAACTGGTAGAGTGCATCAAAATGGTAATGTCACTGTTATACTCTACCTTTTCATCCTCAGGAAGGTTTTCCAAACAACTAATGAGTGGTTTTGAGTATTCTGCCAATGTTGTGACAGTATTTGTGTCTGTACGGTCAATACCAGACCCTCTAAGATCTATGGCAGTGGTAACTAGTCCTGCTTCCTCTAAAAGAGAAATAGTTTTATACCAACACCATGCTCCAAAGCCACCTCCATGAACCAGAACAAAACTTTTTGATTTGATATTCTCCAGAAAGTCTGGGACCTGCATAAAAGTCACAAAATCGAAACAGTAAAAATATACATCAGTTTGTACCACATTAAAAGGGCCTTACAAGGATAAACCAGTCAGTGGAGAGAAGGTTAACGTTAATGAGGAAGCAAGGGCCATGATAAGCAGAAAAAAGTGACTAAATAGGAAGAGAAAAAGTGGGTATAACCATTGCAGATGATCAGCAAAGCATCACGTTGTTTTGTTGGATACTTAGAAGGATCATTTATCAGGTAAGAGTTTCCCTTATTATTCCCATGAGTAAATTATGTGGCCAATTTCTTGTTCAAATCTTTCTAGAAACAGAAAAACTAAGTGATAACAAGAGCCCAATTTTAAGTCTCTCTGCAAAAGTCCACCTTTCAGGCTTTCACCAAATGGTCTTGAACGAATGAGCTATAAAACTTTCATGTAAAGAAGCTGAAATGTCTGTAAAACTAAGAGTTGCATCA
>JAOTAX010000003.1:5480731-5500290 GCA_025629825.1 Erythroxylum guanchezii
GACCTGAAAGTAGAAACTACGTAGGCCCAGTTGGCTTTTGGACATCTGGTGTCTCTTCTCATCTCTTTTTGTCTTTTCTGCTTCTTTCTTTTTCCAGTTGTCACTTGAAAATTATTAAATTACATAAGAAGATTGGGAATTAACCGAATATCAAAACATTGCGTGAATGAGTGAAACAACTTAACACAAAAGTGATTTATAGACAACAGACAGCGAATGTCTTGCTTTGTCTTTTATCTTTTTTTTTAATGTCAACATGTCGGTATGAACATCTTTATAAATATCATCTTCCTTAAAAACTCCAACTAAAGTCCTAAGAGGCACGCTAAGGATTTATGCAAAGATGGCGACAAGACAAGCCTGGAAATTCGATGTCCCAATGTCTAATTTATGGGCTCGAGAATAGTTCTATTTTTATTTTATGTTATATAAAGATAAAATAGATTTTATTTTATTATTTATAAGAATAAATTATGGGCAGATCTCCATCCTGCCTTTGCCCAGGCCGATTTTGTTGACACAAGATATCGCGTTCATAAAAAGATAAAAAAAATTGTTTTCTTAGTTAAAATTAGTTTTTTTTTTCTCTTAATTCTCTTATAACTAGAAACTTGATAGAAAAATATCTATGATCTTAATTTGTAGTGAAAAAACCAATTATATATCTATAATTTTTAACATAATATGTCTATCAAGTGATCAAAATAATAGTGAATTGAGATTTATTCCACTGTTAAACAAGAAATATAAATCAACCGTTACTTTTCAATTATATTAATATTATTATGAATCTGACTTCTAATCGGGTTACATCTTAATATACTCTAGTGACCTAATACTTCAAACTTTCTTTAATAAAGTAAACATTAAACATGCATAACCAATCTCTTAATATCTTCATAATTTACCTAAATATAATAAACCATAGTGTAGGTTGTCATGGTCATACTCTTCAATATTGCATAGTTCCTTCCATATATCACAACACTTATAATTTGTCAAGTTAGGGAACATGAGTGATATATAAATATAATAAAGGTCCTCATTAATGTCTCATACACCTTTTTTATTTCTTATTTAATAATTGATATATGTACATAATTATAATAAAAAGAAAAATGTCAATCAAAAAATTTTATTGAGTTTAAGAATGTCAAGCCGTCGTAAAAAACAATCATCAATATAACCGAGACTCATTCTTTGAATATGTTATTTAAATATTTTTGGTGGTTGGCCGTTAGTTATGTGACTTGTATTCATAAAATCTGTCTTAATATATTCAATATACATTACTTGTTTCTTAACTTCCTACCTTATAATAAAATATTTTAACTCCATATACTTAGCATCTTTAAAGTACTTTTTATTATTGGAAAAGAAAATTGTTGCAAAATTATCACAATAATTTTATTTTATAGCAACTTAGTTATGGTATCAACAACACAAGCTGTGAAATAAAGTTTCATAATCGTAAGGTCTGAGTTATGGCCTCAAAACAAGTTACAAGTTCTGTTTCTATAATGGATAAAAAATAATACATTGTTTAATATTTTTCTATGAAATTGCTCCTTAGCTAGCAAAAACAATAAGCTAAATTTTGATTTTCTACTGACAATGTATCCAACAAAATTTAAATTTAAATATCAAATCATTTCTAATAGATTTGACCTTCTATATATTTACCTAGCATTCTAAGCATGAAGTAGATATCAGAAATATATGGAATATATTCCATTTTTTACACTCCACATTATTATCTGAGACTAAATTTATTCTCTTTTTATATCGACACAATTATTGCAAAATATTTTTCATATTAAATCCTTCAATAATTCTTTTGTTATAGTCTTTTTGAGATGATCCTACTAATTCTTGTGGTATATTTCAAAATATTAAAATTCCTATCACGTAGAATTTCTTTTCCAGCTTTTTCATTAAAAGTTCTTAAAGAGAAAATCTTTAAAGAATACTACGGAAAGAGATTCTGACAGTCCTCTTTAAGCCCTTAGCGCTTGTCTTTTGTAGTTAGCTTAAGAGAGGATTACTTATTAATAATAATAATAATATGTTCATGATTATCCTTGTTATTATAATTATTAGTATTATATATATATATATATCTTTCTAGTTATTATTTTTATTTTATTTTATTTAATTCTGTTATATATCATTATCATTATTTGTATTTATTTATGTATTTTTTAGAAAATTTTCATTTTTCAACCATTTTATTATATATATTTGTATTTATTTTTTTATTATCATTTTACTTAGTATTTTTATTACTACTATTTATTTATTCTTTATTCTTTATTATATATATTTATTTGATTTTTCCCCTTCCTGCTTCATATAAGTTATATGGAAACAGTACTTCTACTAATTAAAGATAAGACTACATACTACCAGATTTTCTCAGACCTTGCACCTCAGCGGAATTTATATTGGACATTGTTGTTGTTCTAATAAGTAAAAAATAACTAATTTATATATCTATAACTTCAAATCTAATACGCGAATCAAGTAACTAAAATAAACGGTTGAGATTTATTTCTCTATTAAACATGAAGTATGAACCAAATAAGACTTTTTAATTATATTAATATTATTATTAATATGTATAACATATGGTCACTAGTCGGCCTACATTCTAACCCATATGGCAAAGGTGGCGACAACATGACTTGAAATTCGATGTTCCAGTGTCTAATTTAATCCTTAGGATGGAATTCAGCCTCTTTTCTTCTTTATTTTTTTGAATTGTTATTGGAACTTTGGTGCATTGTAAATTTGTTTGGGAGCAGACCCTGCACTGCAGTTCAGTGCCAATAGCTCGCTAGTTGTAAAGTTACTACAGTGCTTTAGGTCTACCCTACAATGAAATTCAGTATGCACTGAAAAGTAAAAAGAATGAAAGTTCTCAAGTTCTCCTTGAAAATCCGATCAGTCCATGGTTTGCTCAGTAACTGCTAATATTAGTCGATGCATTATTAAGTATATATCATAGTTTATAAATCACGTGATTCATCTAACCCAGTTGAAAGGCTCTTTCATTTTTTCATTTCATAAGGAACCTGTAGATTTCCAGTGAAACAACTGCTGCAGCTTCAAACACTAGTTTTAATCTTAAATTTGTGAAAGTTAAAGACAAACAAAAGTCAGGAAACTGTTCATATGCGGTCTCATTTTGTTTGAGCATACTGCATGAGTGCATGAAAGTGAAAGACATGGCTTAAACCCACCTAATAACAGCCAATTATACCACAACTCGAAAGCTCCTGACTCTTGATTGATTAGATTTATCTTTCTCCTCTTTGTTCAGGGGTGAGGCCTCCTTTCCCACAACTTGGACAACTCTTCAACCCAAATCCCTGACAATCAAAACATCTGCAGCACACTAAAGAACTAGCATCAGATCAGAAACTAATTTTGTTAGTTAAGTTTCAGAATAAATAACCAACATAACACTCACTTCCAACGCTCAAAGATATTCCCATTCTTCTTATTTTTCCCTGTTCCCTGCAAAACATATTCAGTTAGCAGAAATTATAAGCTCAGAAGCCAAGAAAGAAAACATTATGTTGGAGTGATACCTTACATCCTGGACACTCTATTGCACCTTTACCTCCACATTTCTGGCATCCTTTTAGCATCTGCAAACCATATATAAAATGAAGAACAAAAATTGTTGAACAGTTCAACAACCTTTTTCTCCTATGCTAGGAAATGACGGTATCACAATCAAAGATTGCATCAAGCGATGCACCACTAAGAGCTGAGTTCAGAAAACAAGAAGAGCACACACCGAGTTCGTCGAAAATCCACCAGATTTGGCAGCAAAAACTGTAACAGTTCCTGCTTTTTGCTCCTGCCATCTTCTACATTCAGAGAAACCAAATTGATGGTGCACTGGTGGTGTTGATGGTGAACAGATAATCTTACTAGTATACACAGAAGGTAAAATCATTTTGGTTTGCGTATGCAGCGACCACCTTGGCCTTGGGATTATCTTAAATGCATCAAGTTTCCTCCATTTGCTTTTGTTTTTTAGGGTGGATAATTGGATTTTATTATTTTTATTGACGTCCACAAGTTCTTCTTGGTGGGCCGGTTGCCTTCGTTTCATTTATATCCAAAAATGGAAGTGAAACAGTTTCGAACTTTTCAGACTTTGTACCGGTTTACTGTTTTAATTAAATATATATTATTTAATATATTAATTTTTAATAAAAATAATTAACAATTTAATTTAATATTATATAGTTAATAAGTTAAAAGTTCCTTACACTTAAGTAAATTTTCTAAAAATTAAATTGAATAATTATCAATAAATATAATTAAATTTAAAATATTTATAAATTTATAAATTTTAAATAAAATTTGATTTAATAATTAAAATATTTTTTAAAATATCAATTTATAAATAAAATTAATTTTTAGATTATTTATTTTAATAAAATAAAATCGTTTTATTAATAATTTGTTAATAAATATTATAGAAAAGATGTTAATTTTAATTTTTTAAATTAAATTAATTTATCATTAAATTTTATAATTATTTTCAATAATAAAATATAAACATTAATAAATAAACATAGTTTTGTTATTATTAAAAATAACAATAAAAATAAAAACAGAAAAACAGAAAAAAAAAATCAAACCACATAAGAAAAACAGAAAAAAAAGAGTCACTCCCTCCCTTACTTGATCTGGAAGTCCCCTGACATTCAATCATTTCATTTTTTAGCAAAATCATCGGAAAATGTCAAAAACGGATAGTTCAAAGCCTAATCTCCCGCCATACGCTAAAGTCCACCCTGCCAACGACCCTGACTCCGATCCCAGTTCCTACTCTCTCCAGAAGTTTGGGCTCTACGAGACCAGACAGGTTCACTATTTCAAACTTTAGACGTTTTTGTTTTGTGCAGCATTGCGGATTGTGAGCTCAATTTTGTTTCTTGAATTCATCTAAGCAGAGGTTTTACATAATTGGGAGTGATCCGAACAAGAAATTGTTTCGCGTGTTGAAAATCGACCGTTCTGAACCGTCTGATCTCAATATCAGCGAAGACCCGGTGGTCTACTCGCCTCAAGAAAAAAACAACTTGCTTCAGCGGATTTTGGAAGGCAATCGTGCCACAGGGGGGCTGAATTTTGTGGCCAAGTTTTATGGAATTGCGGGTTAGTGTTGGCAACTGATACATTTTTGTTTGTTCTTTTGTGTTCTGTAATTTCATAGAGGCGGTATTGTTTGTGATAACAGTGTATGTAATTTTTGTGTTCCAGGTTGCATTAAGTTTCTTGAATCGTATTATTTGATTTTAGTAACGAAGCGACGCCAAATAGGATGTATATGCGGTCATGCAATATACGGCATAGATGAGACGCAGTTGATTACAATTCCACATGTGACGATTCAAACTGAGGTGGCTCATTCAAAAACCGAGCTAAGGTGCTCAATTCTCCTTTTGGTTGCTTCTTGGTGTTTGCTGTTTGTTGGTTTGTTTTTTCGTGCGTGTTGGTGTTTGGTTTTTTCATTTCATTCAAGGGATTGCTTTTCATATGATCTAAAGTATAATGTATTCTCTTCAGGTTTTTGCAGTTCATTCAAGGGATTGCTTTTTATATGATCTAAAGTATAATATATTCTCTTCAGGTTTCATGCTTGAGCATGCTATTTTAATGTTATTGCCATAATGGTTGCTTGATTTACATATTGGGTGTGCTCTTTCTTGATAGGAAACGGAGCAATACTAACTGTCACTATTTTATGTTTGCTTTGTAGATCGATGGACTGAAGCAACATTATTGTTGTTTATGCACACATATTCGTGTCATTTTCAACAGTAATTGCTTATGAAAGTTGAAACTGATCATCTCCTTGCTAGCAATATGTTTGTTATTCTTATAACTAACTGTAGTGCTAGGTTAGTCTGAACTTTCTTCCTATCAAAAATTTCACTTTCTTTAACATGTTGTAACTTTAGCTACATTTACGACAAGTTGTTCAATCCAAAACCAGAAACTGTTGATTAAGCCTCAGAACTAAGGGCTGAAAAATTATGGAAATAGTCCACCTTACCATGGCATGTAATTATAATTCAATTTCACTTTAAAATGAGGGTTACATAGTTTGAATTCAAGGCCTCTCAATTCTAAATGCTTTGATACCTGAGAAGGGGGCAGTTAATCGAAAGTTTAAGCTGGTGGGTGAGGCTTATGGTTGGATTTAACTCTAGCACATAATACAGTTTTTGAAAAATCTGTTCATAATGCATTTTTTGAAAAATCTGTTTTCATTTCAGGTGACACATCTACTTACTGATTTTGGGATACGTAATATGTTCAAGATAATGTCAAAACATAGCAACGTTACTGATACTCAACAAGGGGCTTAGACTTTTTGAGATAGATGTACTTGCCTTCTCACCTTAACATAATTCTACCAGCTTGCAATATACACCAAATCCTGTTTTTCCTTATTGAACTTTCTTTTTCTCTATTTTAAAAGTTATGACTATGGCATTGCACCTAATTAAATATCATGTTTATTCTATTCAAAGACCTAAATTTTTTTCCTTTGTGAAAGAATTAACATTCGTCAACCCTTTAAACTTATTGATTTTTAGGAATGTGAAGAACTAGACTGATCTTCCTTTGAGATTTCAAAATGCCGAATGGGTAACCAGGAAAATTTCTGAGTTATGTTGCAGAGAATATAGATTGTGTGCACATCTTTATTTGTACTCAGTGGATGTGGGTGCGTGTTTGTCTGTGCTCTGTTTTGTGTAAATTAGATATTTGGCCTCTTATAGTTATTTTTCCTTGAAATGCAGGTATAAGAAATTATTGTGTAGTGTGGATTTGACAAAAGATTTCTTCTTTAGCTACACCTATCCTATAATGCAAAGCCTGCAAAAGAACATGTTAATGGAAGGCCAAAATATACCATATGAAAGTATATTTGTGTGGAATTCATATCTAACACAAGCTATTCGATCAAGATGTGGTAATCCTATCTGGACAATAGCACTTATCCATGGGCATTTAAAGCAGGTAGGTATGTCTTTTGCTAATATTTTGATTGTCATAGTTAGTTAATGATGTTGAATTTTGTCCATCCATATGTTTTTATTTGTTATTATTAGTTTTTGATGTTGAATTGCACTCCTTATGTAATGACCTTGTGATCTTCTGTATAATAGCTTCCTCCTATACTTGCTATTAATTGGTTTCACTATATTCCAAGATAACTTCTAAATTACAGTGGTTACTGATTTAACTACAGCTGCAGTTCTACTTGAACTTTTGGCTACTCATTAAAAGTTGGATATAAACTGGAGAAAGTTTTCTAAGATGTTTGCAATGTCAACTGAAAGCATACAACTGGTGGCAGAAATTTACTTTTATCGTCATAGTTAAACCTAGAATGCTATACCATATCTATCTTTGGGATTATAATGACATGGAATAGGGCCTATTCTCTGATACCTCGATTTTGTTTGCAAAAGTGCATTTTTAATCTCAACAAAATAATTTATCATGCATGATTGGTGTATGAAGTCGTGCCAACCATTATGACTGGTATAATGAATGTTTTTCTCGCATTTCAACCATTCATTACATACTTGGTGATGACAGGCTAGACTTTCGATCTTTGGGAGGGACTTCAGTGTTACCTTGGTTTCTAGGCGTTCACGGCATTTTGCTGGGACTCGGTATGTCACACTTTCATATAGTGTCTTTGTCAAGTCGAGCTTTTGTATTTCCATTGTTCGAGCACTGGATGTGGCGGGACATTAATAGATTGTGGAGGTTTACTTTACCTCATGGTTGTACTGTCATTGTTAGTATGCCATTCAGGTGGAAAGTAAAATTCTTAATGTAGGAATTCTTGAACCTTAATCGACTGCAGTTACTTGAAAAGGGGAGTGAATGATTGGGGAAGGGTAGCGAATGATGTTGAAACAGAACAAATTATCCTTGATGAAAAAGCTGGATCATGTAGTGGAAAAATGAGTTCTGTTGTGCAGATGCGTGGCTCCATTCCCCTCTTCTGGTCGCAAGAAGCCTCGAGATTTAGTCCAAAGCCTGATATCATATGTAAGGAAATTGATTCAATCTATCAAACCTCTGGTTTTTTAATTTGTGCTCTGCTATTCCTGCATGATGTCTTAATCATCTAATGCCTACTTTGTGCTATAATCCAGTGCAACGGTATGATCCTACCTACCAGGCAACTAAACTGCATTTTGAAGATCTAGAAAAGAGATATGGGAACCCGATAATTGTACTTAATTTGATAAAGGTTTGTTCAAATATGAGTTAATTAGTTATATAGCACTCAATTTTTAGGCGGGTTGTGGCATGTGTGTGCAATTTGTTCTGGCTAGATAATTTGTAGTATGTAACATTTTTGAATTGATGGCTACATATGTCTATCATTTTATATTTCACATTAAAGTACTCATTTGACCTATTTTTTAATATCTTAGTTTTTCTTGCTAATAATCTGATTACTAAATGCAGACTGTTGAAAAAAGACCTAGAGAAATGATGCTGAGACGTGAGTTTGCAAATGCTGTTGGGTATTTGAATACGATTCTCTCGGAAGACAAGCATCTAAAGTTTATCCATTGGGACTTTCACAAGTTTGCAAAAAGGTAGATATACGACCCATAGGAGCTTAGTAAAAGTATTTCATCAAATGTGCTTTTTGTTTAACTGCATATAGCTCCACTCTTGCAATCCAATTTAACATGCAAAAGTGTCACCATGTTTTCTTCTTGAGTAGCTCTTATAGGCACATGATATTTACTAACATATACACCAACCTTGAATATGGCCTCTCATAAGCTTTTTACTACTTGCGAATGTAAGAAAACAAGTCATAAGGCAAACCAAGTCTGTACCAGTTCTACACCAAATGCATTCCTCATTAATTAAATATCCAAAGTCCTTTACCTTTTTAATGTGTCTCAATTTCTTCCATTGTTTATGCGAGCTGATCAATTCTTTTTTTTTTTTTTTTGTTCCTCTCTAAAGCAAGTCTGCCAATGTTCTGGCGGTTTTGGGTGCTGTGGCAAGTGAAGCACTTGATTTGACTGGTTTTTACTGTAGTGGGAGACCCAGAATTCTTAAGAGGAGAACCAACCAACTTAGTCGAACAAGCACTGGCAGGTAGTAGAGTTTTCTCAGATATACATACATTTAAGCATTATGTAAGATTGCAAATCTTTTTTATAGGTTTCATTCTTGGTTTTTAAGGATTACGTAGGTGAGACTTTATATGCAGCTGTATACCTATTGATTTCCAGTAAATATTGTTTAGGTTCTAGAAAATACAATAATTTATGTGGGTTATGTCCTATTTTCCATTTGACTCTTTGTCAGAGAGGCTTCTATTAGAGATCTGAGGACTGGTTCTGGGGAACTTACAAGGATCGGGAGTACCAATGAGAGTCTAAATTCTGTGATAAATCGAGACAGAGAGTCTGATACTAGTCAGCAGAACAGACAAGACAATTTTGGTGGCGATGCACCTTGTTTGCAAAGTGGAGTTCTTCGCACCAACTGCATTGACTGCTTGGATCGTACAAATGTTGCTCAATATGCTTATGGTCTAGCAGCACTGGGACGCCAGCTCCATGCAATGGGTCTAACAGGCATACCCAAAGTGGATCCTGATAGTACAATTGCTGCTGCTCTTATGGATATGTACCAAAGCATGGGGGATGCTCTTGCACAGCAGTATGGTGGTTCTGCCGCTCATAATACTGTATTCTTCTTCCACATACCTCCTGATGCCTCTACTTAATTAGCATAACTGTTCAGTTTCAACTTGGCTCATGAGTTATCTACTTCAGGTGTTCCCAGAGAGGCAGGGAAAGTGGAAAGCTACTACGCAATCCAGAGAGTTCATCAAATCTATAAAGCGATATTACAGCAATACTTACACCGATGGTGACAAGCAGGATGCAATAAACCTGTAATGATCTTTTTGATATGCTTCCTTCTTAATTGCATAGCATAGTCCGTTTTTCTCTTAGCTTGTGCATTCTAGTGAATATTCTTGCAGCAGTTATATTTAATGCCCTTTGAATTACTTTAATTTATTGTCATTAGCTGTTATTCCTAACTAAGTTACCGAGTTACCATTTCCCAACTTCTTACCTGTTTATTAGATTTCTGGGTTATTTCCAACCACAAGAGGGAAAGCCTGCTCTTTGGGAATTGGATTCAGATTATTATCTCCATGTCTATGGGATAGGAGACGAAGACCATTGTGCAAATTATTGGTAAAAATTAGAATTTCACGATATGATATTTGGATAACTGTTATTAGATAGGCAGCCATATTTTCTCTCTATTTCAGTATTTCCGGTGGTGACATAATGATTATTGTTTTATTCTCCAGTAACCAGCATTTGGATGCTAGGCCTGTAGGTGGTGGGATGGTTCTTGCCGCTATTCCAGCATGCAGGGAAGATTTTTCTAGGATGAAGTTATCGTCCTTTGATAAATTAATTGAGAGGACCTGCAGTACAATAAAAGATGTCAGACTTTGTAGCGAACCTGATCAAAGAGCCGGAGGTGGTACAGGAAACTTTGGTGTCGCACCCGATGCAGCGTAAGTGCCCCCTTTTCTTGTCTTCTGATTCTTCTCTTTCTTTCTCTTTGGTGCTGTATGCCTTTACACTGCTAGACACGAATACTCCTCTGCAGACACGTTTTGATTTATTTACGTTACTCCTTTTGGCAAGATTTCTCCGTAGCTCATGCACGAATATAGTAGTGTTTATGATGCTGAATATTCTCCTACATCAGTTTGTGGTGGCTAGCATGAATTTTCTGTCTAAGTCGCTAGTACCATTAGGTTTTGGTATAATGATTGTATAATATTTGTTGTTTGTGTTGTGAAGTATGGAGGACAGTTGTAAGAATGCAATAGGTTTCACAGGCTGAGATTCATGCATAAGAATCTCAAGTTTGTACATAACTATTTTTTTTATAAAGTATTTCTGAATTACCAAAAAAAAAAAAACTGTGCAAATGTAGACTATTTTGTTTCAATAATTTCCCACTTAATGTAGTGAGATACAGCTCAAAAGCCCAAATTGGCTTTTTGGTCAAAGGAAGTATGATGATAGCAGCGCCAAACCAAAGACTTCTCAACGTGAAATTGAAACTGGAGGAAGTAAGAAGGATAGAATTGATTACTGTGACTTAAATTGGCTTTCATCTCTAGATGAGATGAACGAAAAAGATATCTTCCAAAGGTATTTCTTCGTTTAGTTCTTATTTTCCATTTCTTCTTTTTTAAGATTGGAAAGTTCAGCATTAAACTGATCTTGACCTGGGTCTGGGTGTCTAGAAGGCGAAAAACTTAACTTCTAATGCTTGGTTTAAGATTCGAGTCATGACCATTAGCACTCTCTTTTACTGCTTTCGCTAGATCAAAATTCATTATTAAGATTGTTTACTGGGATTTTACATTTTATTACTGTATTTGCGAGGCATTCATGCTTTCATACAGAAACTCTAATTTGTTAGCTTGCTGGGACAATCTGACGCTTTGAAAATTTTGGCTTTATTATTTGTGGAGGATCTATGTCTGATATTGGCGTACCCTAGATGAGATAGGTACTACTTACATTCAATTTTTCAGTTTCTAGGGTATCTCCCTTATATAAAATAAACCGTTCTTACAATTTTATAGAAAGGAAAATGCATGCTAATAAAAGGTCTTTACTTTTTCTTTGTTATTGCTTTACTCTCTTTGATTTTATCTTGGATAATATTAGCAAAGAGATCTACTGGCATTTTCAACTCCTTAAAATCATAATCTGTTCTATGATTCTTCAAGGTACCTTGCAGTGACCTCAGTTGATGAAGTCAGTGGCTGGTACGGTGGTACACTACTCGGTGATCAAGATGAAAGCAGTGAGATTTATAAACATTATGCCGAACTATGCCAGGTTAACTTAGTCTGAACTATGTTAAGATTGGACTGATTATTATGAAAGATTCATCTGTTCTTGCTAGTTGCTAAATTGAATATGTTTTAATGAACAGGGTCCAGCTATGGAACCGTTCGAGCATGACGCAGAGAGGGAAAAGCATTATGCCGATGCTCTACGGATGAACATAATAGATGTGGACTATAGCGCTGTTGAAGCAGAGATGGAAACAGCTCTCAAAGAGTATGATCAGGTTGGTGCTGATCTTGGGATTTTACCAATCTCTAGCAAATCTCTTGCTAAAGATCCAAGTTGGTTGACAAGATGGATCATTGGAGAGGCGAAAGCTGGGAGAGCTTGAATATAATCCTTTCTTTGGCAAGCTAAGCACTTTTTGTATAGTTGAAACTTCCCTTGTTTTCTTCTCAATTTGGTTTTTGAAATGATCAAATGAAGAAGATGAAGCAAGTGAACAACTGAGCCTCACATCTTTTTATCTGTGGCATCAAGTTTTTGTAAAGAACAAACCAAAATGCATAAATGGGGAAAGGAAGTGCCACTTGGCTTCTGATGTAAAGAATTGTATACACTGCATGGAAATAAGCTGATGCCTTTGGATTAATCTTGTTATGCTTTTGCACAATGTTTGTAGGGAATTCGTATCTGAGTGGGATCGATTTTGTTATAGAATTTATTTTAAAATAATTTATCATAACAAAAATAATATATTTAATAGTATTAATTAATGAGTTGAATTTTGTTTGCTTATAATATGAATGGAATTTAAGTTAAAAAATTAATAATTACCAATTAAAAGTATTCGGAGATATAAAAAGATGTAACAAATAACTTTAAATCGGATGAATTACCTTTTTCATATAAAAAATTATAGTAATTCTTTCACGTCTCCAAGCTCTAAGTCATTGGCTAAATGCTATATAAACCATGCCCATGTCTTATTCTTCTCCACATTTTTCTCTACATTCTTCAACCATTTCTTGATTTTAATGCTTAGCTTGTCTAGGATCTTATCCCAGAATTATCTCATGATAAATTTGGAAGTAACTAGCCTTGGCTTGTTTGTTAGATTATGTGTGTGCTCTAGATTATAACTTCCTCAATCCTTCTTTCAACCCCCTATCAAGAATCAAATATCATACACTATCAATATTTGTATATCTTAAAATAGCACCCATTTCACATACCTCTCTCAAACTAACATAGTCTAAGTCCAAGTTGTCAAAAATTTCAGGAGGCTTATGAATATACTTCGGTGTACACTCCTAAGTAAAATGTCCACCATGATATAGTATCATACTAACTCTTTCATTTACCACCATCTTATGAAGAAAAATATGGAAAATAGTCATAATTTTGTACTTCTCATCAATGTAATTACATTGATCATATCCTTTTCAAGGTTGATTTGAGATATGGAGTTTATACTATTTGGGAATAAAGGAATAAGAAAGTAAAATGTGTCAAGATAGCCCAACTTTCTACTGAAAATACTATAACCAGGACAAGAGAGTTTGTTTTGGCAAAAAAGAATAGTTTGAAAGAAATCTCATTAGGTATGGTTAGTAGATGGGGACTACAAATGGATAGATCTTCAAATACAACGAGAGAATAATGCAGAAGCTTCATCAAATAAAACAAATTGAACCTGGAGGTAAACACAAACTGCATTTATATAAAAGCATAAGTGCTATGAGATCTCCTTAGCTAAGGAAAAACAGGCATTCCTAAAGGCACAACCAACTGAAGATAGACATGAAATTGAGGATCAAAAGTTTCTCATTATATTTGTCTTGTAATGAGCATAGATAGAAGAAGAATTTGAGTATACTCTGAGGGCTCAAAATGGGCCACATAGAATTATTAATTCTACATGCTTCAATTTGGAACAACTTCAATTTGTAATTTGAGAATTCCTTTTGGCACCAATTCTATGTTGTAACTCCTTCTAGAGATCATTTATTAATCTTTAATTTCCAAAAGGATACAATTAAGCAAGTGAAAAGAGATCATAATAAAAATATTAGAGCTTCTTATCAATGTAATTAACTACATTTATGTTAAAAAATAAAACATTGACATGACACTCCTTTAAATTTTACTCATTTGTAAATAAATTTAATACTTATCCTAACACAATTAAAAGAATTATAAATTTTTCTTATATATCAATTAAGATAATATAAAGAGTTATTTACTCTTTAAAGCCATCACAAGGTATATATAATCTGTGCCAATTAAGTTTATATCTTTGGGTGTCTTAATTTGTCTTGGTTGTGTAATTATTGGAGAAGCAAGCACAGCATACAAAGTCCAAATATGATGAACAGTATCAAATAGAAAAAGAAAACTCACGCGATATGAATAGTATGCTCAGTGATGTTCTGAGCCTTCAAAGAATGGTTTTTATAAGAATCGTACCAGAAATTGGTTACAGAGAGAGAAAGGATAATGAGTGATATGTATGATAGAAACAGATTGTACAGAAGGTATATTATTATATTGGGTCTAGCTGTGTATCCAGCTGTCCTATCCTACTAGCTGTCCCATCCTGTCATGCATGCTTTAACATCCCCCCTCAAACGAGAGGGTGTAATAGCCAAATCGAGTTTGTCTTTGTGCTGCATGAAAGGTGTGCATGTTAGTGCTTTAGTGAAACAGTCTGCAACTTGGAGAGAAGACGATATGTATTCAATGTTGATGACTCCGGCTAGATACAGTTCATGGATGAAATGGACATCTATTTCTATATGTTTATTGCGAGCGTGTTGAACAGGGTTGGCAGCCAATGCTCTTGCACTTAAGTTATCACACCACATCATAGAAGGTTGCTTCAGTGTTAATCCAAGTTCAGAGAGTAATGATTGTATCCATTTTATTTCTGCTGCACCATCTGCTAATGCTCGATATTCAGACTCAGAGCTTGACCTAGACACCACTCTTTGTTTTCTTGATGCCCATGAGATAAGAGTACCTCCTAGGTAGACACACATGCCTGCAGTGGATTTACGATCATCAATATCTGTGGCCCAGTCAGCGTCGGTGAATATTGTTAAGTGAGGAAACTTGAAGGGCTTGATATGTAACCCAAGATGAAGAGTTCCTTTCAAATACCTAAGTACTCTCTTAACAGCTTGAAGATGAATGTTCATAGGTTGAGACATATTGACTTAGCTTATTAACCGAATAAGCTATATCTGGTCTTGTGTTGATAAGATACTAAAGTGAGCCAGTTATCCTTCGATATAAAGAAGGATCTTCCATAGGAACTCCTTTTGTTTTAGAGAGTTGTCTCCCGGTAACCATAGGAGTTGCGACTGATGCACAGTGAAGCATGTTAAATCGTTTTAAAACGTCTAAAACATACTTGCCTTGATTTAGATAAAGACCTGTCTTGCCCCGATGTACTTCGATCCCAAGGAAGTAGTATACAGAACCAAGATCCTTTAGAGAAAATAGTGCATTCAGCCTTTTTATGAAGGTTTGTAAGTAGTTGGTGTTGTTACCTGTGATGATTATATTATCAACGTAAACAAGAATGAATACTGTAAGATTTTTCTGTCGAAAGAAGAATAAAGATACATCACTTTTTGAGTTCTTGAATCCCCATTGAAGAAGCGTGAAACGTAGTCGATCAAACCAAGCATGAGGTGCTTGTTTTAAGCCATAGATGGCCTTTTTCAATTTATTTGGATGGTGTGGATCTGTAAATCCTTCTGGCTGTCGCATAAAGACATCTTCCTGAAGAAAACCATTGAGGAATGCGTTATTTACATCCAGCTGCTGAATTTCCCAAATGAATGATACTGTAATAGTCATCACAATACAAATGGTGGTAGGCTTTACAACAGGGCTGAAAGTTTCTCCATAATCTACTCCAGAAGCCTGCTAAAACCCCTTCGCGACAAGTCTAGCCTTGTATCTAAAGATGGTGCCATCGGGATTGTATTTGGTTTTGAAGATCTACTTACAGTCGACTAGTTTTTCTTTACCAGTGTAGGGTACTAGCATCCATGTCCTGTTTCGTTGTAGAGCTTCGAATTCATTAATCATAGCTTGTTTCCATTCAGGGGAGACCAAAGCAGCTGATACTGAGTTTGGTTCTGAATCTTGTGACAAATAATTTAATTTCTCAGCTTCTAAGAATCCAGTAAAGGGATACTTGGGCTTGAATACTCCATCCTTCGTACGTGTTCTCATGGGATGTATGTTTGTGTGAATTGGACCGTATTCTTGATCTGTAGATTGTATCAAAGGATGAGTTTCATTCAGCTGATTTAGACTCTCCGTTGTGTCTGGGTTTGACAAAGGTGTTGAAATTGGACTTGTCGTGTGATTAGAAGAGTCCAATACAGGAGAATGTTGATGTTGATTCTTCGTCATATCTTCAGTGTTGCTGCTGTATTTTTGTGAATTGATGATCAGTGGGAGGACATAATCATTTTTGGAAGGTGGCGAGTGTCGATGAAGAAACCCTTCAGTGTATGGGAAAGTTGACGCATCAAAGATAACATGTCTGGAAATATATATCCGTCCAGTTGTGCTGAGACACTTATAACCTTTCTGATTTGAAGCAGGACCAAGATATACACACTTCTGGCTATGAAACTGAAACTTGTGCACATTATAAGGTTTTAAACATGGGTAACAAGCACACCCAAATGGTTCGAGTGTCTTGTAGTCTGGTTCAATTTTGTATAACAGATGTAAGGGATTTGCACCGTGTAAGGTAGAAGTGGGCATTCTGTTTATGAGGTAGACAGCCATTTGGAAAGCATCAACCCAGTAAGTGAAAGGGAGACGCGCCTGAGCAAGCAATGTCAGACCCATCTCAACAATGTGTCGGTGTTTCCTCTCAGCTCGACCATTCTAAACAGATGTATAAGGGCAAGTAAAACGCATTTCAATGCCCACTGCTTGAGTGACCGGAATGAATGGTTTATATTCTGTCCCATTGTCGCACTGAAGAGCCTTTACCTTCGTATTAAACTTGTTCTCAACATATGTCCAAAATAAGTTGAATGCATGTATAGCTTCTCCTTTATGTTTTAGTGGATACAACCATGTATATCTACTGAAATCATCTAAGAAATGTATGTAGTAGCGATGACCATTTGTAGATTGTATAGGTGATGGTCCCCAGATGTCTTTATGAATTGGTTCTAAAGGAGAAGAAGCATGAGACTCAGATCTTGCAAAAGGTAGTTGTTTTGATTTACTGTATTGGCAAGTTTCACATACAAACTTTTCAAAAGAAACATTGACATTGCATTTGTTCAAATTTTCCTTTAAGATCCTATCACTAGGATGTCCTAATTTGTTATGTCACTTAACAAATTCGGTCATACTCTCCTTTTGTGATGAAGGATCAGAAAGATGAGAATCTGCCATATTCGCCTGTGCCTCCCATGCCACTCTATCTATTGGATACAATCCTTGTTTTGTTTTCCTGTGCGCTAGAAATTTGCCTATCTTCTTGTCCATCACAACACATTTATTATTAGTGAAGTATATATCAACATCGTTATCTCTAATGAGTTTGTTGACACTCAATAAGTTTTTAGTTCCTGAAGGTACTAACAAGACATCATTCAATCGGATTGTTGAATTAGAGACAGGCAAAGAAGTAGAACCAATACCAGTTACTTGCGTTTTCTCACCAGTGCACGTATAGAGGTGTGTCTTACCTACTGGAGTAAAACATTCCAGTTGATCAGTGTCAGATGTGACATGGTATGTAGCACCGCTGTCTATGTACCAAGACGAATCTGCTACTGGCTGAGTTTGTACGTAACAAGCTTGAGGTGAGTAGCTGTTTGAACTCTGGTTGTAAGTTGGTGGTTGGAAAGTTTTATCAAACCTATAGTAGCAATTTGCAATGACATGCCCAGGTTTCTCACAGAGGTGACAGTAAGGACGTCCAGTTTTGTTATAGCCTCCTCTACGTCCTCGTCCTCGACTATTGCGGAAGCCACGAGAGTTTCTCCAGGAACCACTTTCTGAGTTACGATAAGCTGGACAAGGTTTATCAGGTTCATCCTTTTGAGCTAAGTTCACAGAAGGCTGGATAGATAAATTGGAGAAATGACTTAACTGTTCAAGACGACTCTCAAAGGCCAATAAGGAAGATTGTGTGTCAATCCATGTGAGATTTGGCTGATCTACCAGCCTGACTACTACTGCATTGTAGTTTGCATCAAGGCCATTTAACGTATGAAGAATAAGATCTTCAGTCGCTACGGGAGCTCCTGCCATCATTAGTTGATCGGAGATAGTCTTATTTTAGTGAGATACTCTTCCATCTTAAGAGCATTTTTGTGGGTTTGATGGAGCTCTGACTTGAGCATCATCACCCGTGACTTCATTGAGGCGCTGGTAAGCTCTCGTGCACTAACCCATAACTCTTGAGCAGTTTTACAGTGTAAGAGTTGAGCTCCTACCTCTAGAGTCATGGTGTTCCTTAACCAGCCAACTAAGAGACGATCGATAGAGTACCATTCATTAAAAACTGGGTTTGAAATCATTCCAGTTTCTCCCGAAATAAATCGCGGTGGAGTGACTTGAGTATCGTCTATATGAGATTGAAGAAGATTCCCTTCAATTAGAGGTAGCACCACTGATTCCCACACCAAATAGTTGCCTCTGTCCAACTTGATGGAGGCAGTCTGGCTTGAGTAATTAAAAAGTGAGCATGTTTTCATCAGAGATCTGGTGAGAGGCGCTGAAGCAGAAGTAGCCGAGGAACCATCAGATGATGCTGTAGCCATTGCTGAAGCTCTGATACCAAGATAGAAAAAGAAAACTCACGCGATATGAATAGTATGCTCAGTGATGTTCTGATCCTTCAAAGAATGGTTTTTATAATAAGAATCATACCAGAAATTGGTTACAGAGAGAGAAAGAATAATAAGTGATATGTACGATAGAAACAGATTGTATAGAAGGTATATTATTATATTGGGTCTAGCTGTGCATCCAGCTGTCCCATCCTACTAGCTGTCCCATCCTGTCATGCATGCTTTAACAGTAACAGAAGAAGGCCATGCATGGTACAACTCAGAATCGTTTATTATTATTATTATTATTATTATTATTACAAGAAGGAAAAACAAAACTAATTATAAGAGCTTTCGAGGGAGAATACCCCTAGTCATATCCTCTAGAAATATAGTGACACACCTTGAAGGCGCATTTTCAAAAGTGATAACCCCAATATCAAAATTAACTGTAAAGTTGGCGAGCCAATCCGCCCAACAATTTCTCCCTCTGTATATATGGTGGGTAAACACGACTTAATTCTGAGTGAATAATTTGTTGATGCCCAAAATGAGAGAGTTGAGCGACATTGTCCGGTCTCACGATGGTTTATTTGCCAATAAGTTCATACGTGAGGTGCTTCAGGAGAAAGTTCAGGTTTTAGTCCTGAAGGAACAAGTCTATTTACTTTCTAAGTTTGTCCAACACTTGCTTCAAGTTTGGGCCAGATTCCGGAAGGAACTGTTACTGAATATATAAAACCAATTAAGTTGGCCTCACACAACAGCTTAAGCTATTATGGTGAAATGGTCACTTAACATGGTA
>JAOTAX010000003.1:5500390-5533714 GCA_025629825.1 Erythroxylum guanchezii
CCAATAGATACTCCTTTAAGTTTAAGGGTAGGAACTTCATTCTACTACCTTTATCACCTCGTGAATTGTACCTGGACTAGATCAAATCAAGTAAAAATGAGGAAGGTTCGGGTAGTGAGAACAAAAAAAGTGAAGAGAGGAAAGAGCCCCAAAAAGAAAAATGAGTTTGGCCCAATGATGAGTGACTGCACAAGTGAGGAAAAGAAAGTGAGATGTGCAGGAGAGAAGAGCTCAGAAAGAGAAAAAGAATGAGAGAAAAGTGAGCCTGTTTGTTAAGAGAAAAGACTTGAGGAGAGTAACTAGAGAGAACATAGCACTAGTAGTGGAGAGATACAGAGAGTGTTTAGTTTCTGACACTAACTCTATTGATGCTTTGCCTAGTGTTTTTGCTTTGGATCATAGGGGTGATGGTCCGTTCCAGCTGTTGGAGAAGATAAATGACACCGCCAACAAGATTGACCTGTCAGGTGAGTATTCTGTTTCTGCAATTTTTAATATTACTGATCTTTCTGCTTTTGATATGAATTCAGATTTGAGGACGAATCTTCTTGAGGAGGGAGGGACTGATGTGAGCAGGAGTAAGGATCATCATGGAGATGGTGTACGTGACAGGGGTGAGCTTGTCATTCCAGTTGAACCTATATCCAGAGTTAGGACCGAGAAACTCAAGGAGGCTCTTTATGCGCATATGGGCCAATTTGTGGAGAGGATGGAGTGCACCAAGCTTATTGGATGAGAGTTATCTGAATCATAGCCCAAATTGATCCATTTATCTTAAATCCTTAGATTGGACTCACTTGGGACTTGAAGATCATTGTATTGGGTTGCGAATCATCAATTAAGCCCAAGAGGAGAGACGCGCCTATGATCAGACTTGGGAGCGCGTTAGACCAGGCCTAAGCGTGTTTTTATTATTCTATTTAGACTTGTTTAAATTATATTTATTTTGGGCTTCCATGTTTTATTTAAGCCCATGTCTTTTATTATTTGACCTAGGTATAAATACTTATGTTTTAGGATTTTTGAAAGACAACTTTTAGATCAGAATTGCTTGAGTGTCGTCGGCTTCAATAGGGAGAAACATTATTATCTTTTTCTTGCTACCTTTCAAACCATCTTTCACTTATCAATTGTTTTCCCAATTGTGGTGTGTCGATTGTTCGTTTCTCTTGGTTTTATTTTGATCACCGGGATTGTTTGGAATAAGTTTCCAAGAGGTGTCATAGAAATCAAACCTTACGTATCCTTATTTTCTTGATTGTTGAATTCGAAATTTCCATCCTTCTTATTTCCTCAAGATTGAAAACCAACCAAAACAAAAACACCCATCGAAAACATCATCAAATCAACATCAATCTTTCTATGGTGCGCATTAGGTATCTATAGAGATTTGATTAGAAAGAGATTTCAATCAATCAACTTAAAGATAAGGGTTGCATGACTTGAGAAAGAATATGGTTATAGATTTTGAATTTTTATTGGCCCAATAAGCTAGAATTAATCATTAAATCAAGAAAAATATAACATAGAAAGGATTAGGGGGATTCTACATCTAGATCTTGTTTATGTATTGGTTGCTTTAATCTTAATTCATTTATTTGATCTAGTACTTTAGATTACTTTATTAATTCTTTTTCTTTTAATCCAATCATTTGGTTTATTATATTAGATAATAAAAATAGTTAGTATTATTACTTGGAGCCTTGGAGCAACTGGTAAATTTGCTCCTTAGCGACCATAAGGTCATAGGTTCAAGTCACGAAAATATCTTCTTTATAAAAATACAAAGGGAAGATTGTATACATTAATAATCCTCCATCGACCCTCGCAAAGCGGGGAGCCTTGTGCACTAGGATACATTGACTTTAACTTTGACTTTAGTTAATACTACTTTAGGGGATAAAGGTTAGGGGATTCACCTAACCTTTATAACCAAGTGGTCGTGAGTTCAAATCCTACCACCCACCTATTATTCAGCACAAGGTAGAGTGGGCCTGTGCAAGTTTCAAGCCCAAAAAGCTTTCACTTGAGAGGGTGTGTTAGTGAATATATAAAATCAATTAAGTTGGCCTCACACAACAGCTTAAGCTATTGTGGTGAAACGGTCACTTAACATGAACAACTCTCCTACTTCCCTATCTATCATGTTCAAACTCGACAGTGATTATCCATTTATAGTGTTAGAAGATCTCTATTAAAACAACATGCAACATATTTGAAAATCTAGTTGAAGTTAGTAATAAGTCAATGAAACAAACTTGTTCTATAACAAGGTCTACTGTTTACTGCAGCTAAGGGTTCAACTTGGCAACCAGAGATCCAAATGCACGTTGCAAGATTTACGGTTTTGAGGTTACATAACTACGACATCTTAAAACATTAGGTTAACAGTACTCATGGCAAAGTACTTGCGCAATTTATTAGACGAAAGTTGAAAATCTACTTTCTTCACGAGCTTCCGTAATCTTCAGATTCAGTTTCTTCATTAGAGTCATATTGAAAAGGTTCTTCACCGTCACTTCTGTTCTCTCCTTCCAAACTTCCTTCCACAACTTCTGTTGCTTCCTCTTCATTAGCTGATGGTTCTGAAATCGAAACACAACGAGGGAGAAAAGAAAACGAAGAACCTCAACAAGTTTCTTGTTAGTGTCTGTGTCTGTGAGTGATGAAATGAGCAAATAACTCTTTATGAAAAGTTACCATAATCTATTTCAGCCATATGAGCAGGGTCCACATCAAGATTAACAAGATTATCGTAAGATTCTTTCAGGAACTGTTCAACAACTTCCTTCCTTCGTGCACGGTAGGCAATCGAGGTAGTTTGATCGAAATCTTGATAGGCTGCTGAGGAGTTCAGTGGCTACAAAGTTAACATATATGAGTCTTATCTGACAGTGAAGGAGTTCATAAAAATCTTCATGTTCATGCTTCAATAAAGCATAATAAAAACTTACAACATACATACCAATATTGCATGTTGCTGCTGAATTCTGAACTCCTGATGTGGAGGTATAATTCCATAGAGTTCATAGTTTTCAACCTCTATCAACGATCGGCACCTTATTTTCGTCAGCTTATGATAATAGAACTGCAGTATGCATTTTATGATATTAATTGAAGCCATGAATTCATATAAAACCGAAGAGATAGCATATTAAGGGAGAAGCAAAACAACAACATTCTAAATTAGTTTTAATCAAATTATATACTCGATGTCTTATTAAATTAAAGCATAGTTTTTAATTGAAAGTTATACAATTATCCATACTAACCAAATAACATCCAAGTTAACAAAGATTCAAAGAATTAATAATTAATAATTATAAAAGTTCTTTAATTGATTTCTTATTCATAATTATTATATAAAAAATCATTAAATATAAAACTTAAACTTTTGAATGATGCTTAATAAATAGTATAAAAATCAACTTTAATACATATTTCGTTACAACAAAGTGTTGGATTAAAAGTAGGCACATACCACAAACCAACCATAACAATGAAGACAATATGTCTTTAAATCAAGATTAGTTTGTCAAAAAAATCATGATATAACCACAAATTAGGAATAATAAAAAATAATACTTTAACAATTTCAAATGTTAAAATAAGCACATAGTACCTCACATCATTGGCTTGCCATGAAATTACATAGGAAGAAGATAAAAACCTTATCAAGTTTTCCAGTATGGCGTCGTCGAGGCTGCATTTGCCAGTTATTGAGCCACTCGCAGTCTCCTAGACGCATGCGCATCTTTTTGGGCACAGGAATAGTTTCAGGTGATTCCTCTATCTGACATCTTACTCGTTTCTACATCCAAACCATAAACATATACAAATCCCATTATTTATTTTACTCCCATCATGATGTAATTCGTACTTTCTTTTCCTTGCCAATTCGTTATCAAAATTAACTTAACAGAGAGCAATGAACTAACTTAAAACATCATCCATGTAAGTAGGACATCTAGCTTGTTTGCTTCAAGCATGCATTTGATCCATTCTTTACATTGATGATTAAGACTCAACAAGATTTCTAGCCAATAATAGAAAATAGTGTATGAGAGAGGAAAATGGTAGATATCAAACCTTAGCTTTTCTTGGTCCATAAGTTTCTACTGACCGATAGGATATGGGAACAGCATCAATGGCATAGTCTGCTCCATCGTATTCATGCTTTGAATGTCTTGATTGCTGAAGATCCTGCTTCAGAATATATCAAATTGAGTAGAAATAATGCTAATATATCATTTTGCTCACTTAACATGATTATCGATATACTAATCTTTTGTAATATACAATTCTTAGAAAAGTATAATCCTACAAGTAATTATTTATCTCGTTTCTTTCAATCCTAACTTTAAAAAAAATACATGAGAGCATTAAGTTTAATCAGTTGATTTGTAGAAAATCATTGATCATTTAAATAATAATGCATAAATAATTTTAATGAATATACAAATTCCGTTATTCATTTTTACTCTCATCATGACATAATTTGTACTTTCTTTTACTTGCCAATTCATTATCAAACATGTTACAGGAAATAATAGAGCAATGAACTACCTTAAAACATCTTCCATGTAATTAGGTCGTCTAGCTTGCTTCAAACATCCATTTAATCCATTCTTTACATTGATAATTAAGATTGAACAAGATTTCTAGCAAATAATAGAAAATATTCTATGAGATACGAAAATGGTAGATATCAAACCTTAGCTTTTCTTGGTGCATAAGCATCATAAAGTTCTACTGGTCGATAGGATATAGGAGCAGCGTCAATGCCATAGTATGTTCCACGGTATGCTTGCTTTGATTGTCTTGATTGCAGAAGACCCTGCTTCAGAGTAAATCAAATTGAGTAAAAAAGCTAATATATGGTTTTGCTTTCTTAACATGATTATTGATATACTAATAATTAGAAAGTAATTTCGATTTATATTTAAAAAAAGTGAGAGAATAAAAGATTATTGATCATTTAGATAATAATCCATCATCTTCTGTTACCAATAGAATAATATTTAGAGAAGTGAAATGCTATAATTGCTCCCAATCTTATATTAAATACTAAAATAACACCAATTTTCAGTGACTTTGATGCATTTACATGCCAACCAAATGCAAGTTCCAATTATGAAAATGCAAGAAGTCGTGTTGTTAGTTACTTTTTTTTTATTAGTTACTTTTAAGATTCATAAGGTCTAAGCTTAATTTTCAAGAAAGAGGCCATACTGTCAACCTTAATCTATCATATAAGGAAACAACTTTTACGATGCAAATGTAAGGAAAAACCTTGAAGCCATTAAATTAGTAAGTCGTAACTTAAATTTCTTATGGAGTTTTCAACTTTTAATTGCAAACTAAAACAAGAGCATCATGTGCCCACTTGCATAAAGTTAACACTGTTTATGTTCCAAGAAAAAAGAACTTGAGAATAGTACAAGAAATAGCACTTGTATTGGAATGTTTTGCATAAAAGTTATCAGTAACCTTATCACTATTTTTAAACATGTTGAAAACTTAACACTTTCAGTGCCTACTCAAAGTCCTCAATGGCTTATGTTTATCAATGAAAGAGAAAGAGAAAGAGGGTGGTGGAGAAGTACCAGAGTTTGGATGTTAGCACTGCCATTGGTCTTTGCTAAACATATTTGTAGCTCATGCACACATGCATATGGCTCAAGATTCAGGCCAAAGTCTACCTGTTGGACAAGCTTATAAAATGATTGCAACTTCTGCAAAATTAGAGACTTTTTATCAATCATCGACGGGAGGAAAATTCTTTACAACTAATTCACACCTCTAGTTTCCATTTTGCCTAAGAGTACCAAAACTTGAATAAGAAAATTTGAAGAATTTGTAAGATTGAGCAGAAAAGGAAAATACTATAAATATAATACTCCATTAACACTAGTTTAATGCTTGTTTATATCTTCATTGTTTAATTTTTATTTGAATAATTATATGCATGATTTAGTCTATGAGTTCGACATAAATTAAAATAAAAAATTTTCCGATAATATTAATTTATTTTGTCCCTTTAAGAAAATTATTACACTTGCTATTTTTCATTCTACAGTTACAATTTATTATTTTCTTTGTGTGAACCATTTTCCATAAATTACTATAACTCATATATGGCTTCTTATTAACTAAATTTATCTAAAAAAAATTAACCAACTTTTATTAGTTAGCACGTTTAAATGAATATTAATTGTTATTTAAAATTTATATTTAAAATAACAAACTGAGAAGTATCTAAACGTTATTAACTAACATAACGAACATTTAAATTTTTATAAACATGAGTTTATATATAAAAAGTTCAGGTAATGACAATTTTTTATAATTACGATATTAATCGCAACTTTTCAATAATTACCAGTAAATTTTAAACTAACAAGATTGATTCAAAATATCAATTCTACAAAATAAATTAGATATAGAAGTAATAAATTAAAATTTCAATTGCCTAATCACAATCATAATCATGATACTTAGCTTTAGTTGAATCCGTTAGCTAGAACTTAAATTATACAAGATGCGAACTCAGTTTGCTCTCAGAGTTAGGTTGCTTGGGAGAACAATTAGGACGATAATCAAACATTTGACAAGAATCAATCAAAGCATAAGATAGCGAAACAAACCACAAAAATTTTAGCTTTACCCCTTCTACTTGTGCAATATATGTAAGAGATAACAGTTGGTCGCGACTGATGACGTAAAACCCATCCTGTTCTTGGTTTGGTGAAAGTACAAGGATCTCCATGTCCAAATTCTCCAAATTTTTAGTACCACTTAGGCTCTATGCTGAAGGGAGTCTGACGGGAGAGACAGGAGGGAAAATTTCAGAAATGTGATTGGAAAACAAGATAGATGAGCATTGTGAATTGGGAAAGACAATTTATTAGGGCAATTACTAAGGAGTGAGGCCAGAAACTTTCACAATTGGTTCATTCCCACGTGTATATCATGAAGGTTGAATAAAAAACATTATTCTATAGCGATTAATGACATCGAAATAACTAAATATTTCTTTAATTATCGACTTTTAGTATTTGGTGAAGTATATAATTAATTAATTATATCCTTAAATGTCACTGCTACATAGATTTCCATTCAGGATTTGTGTTGCTGGACTCTAAATGTACAATGTATGAGACCCAAATCGAATTTTGGCTACATTATAAAGGCTGTGCTTCAATAACACCAGCTTAAGTTTGTCAAGATTAATGATTCAGATATAACCATGTTGATTTTCATAAAATTAATTAATGAATTCTAAAAATGAAAAGGCAAAAATCATAGAGATGTGGTATGAACACCTTAAAGATTTGTTTGGATTACTTACTAAAAAACACAGCGTTAGTCATATATAATATGTTTCATTAAAGAGTTTTCAACTATGTGCACCATTTTGTCCATAGTTACTAAGTAGCAATCTTACTTGAATGATAATTTAAATATTTCAAGGATTGTTTGATTATAGTTTTATTTATTTTCTATGGTTTTTGATTTTCAATTCTTAATGGAAATAATAAAAATTGGAGAATTATTTTATGAATCTTACGAACTTAGAATATATTTATTAAATAATCGTCAAATTTGAAACGAACCTAGATGTTTTTTAGTACAACATTTTCTTTTTTAAAAATTATTTTAAAATTTAAATTTAATTAATTTGACATATTTTTATTAATATTTAATTATTAAATATTATTTATTTAGTTAATAATATTATTAGATTATGATAAAAATAAAAATTGAAAACTAAATAGATATAAAAGGCCAAAATTAAGCAGCATCATCTCAAATTCAACAAAAATAAATAGATATAAAAAGCTAATTTATGTACCAAAATAATAATTTAATTGCAAAATTAGTATATTAATAATTAAATTATCAGTTACTTATTCACAGCTACAGTCATTAGCTAAAACTTAATTTCACTTAAACACACAAGACGATGATTCAATTTAGATCTACATATGCATGTTTGTGTAAAGTGCTTTAGTTTTTCTAATTGGAGATGATAAGCAAACATATTACAGGAATCATATGGTGAATAAGCCACGAAAAAGTTTGTTTTTTACCCCCTCTACTTTTGCAATATATGTGAGAGATAACAATTGCTTTCGATTGATGATGTAAAATCCATCTTGTGCTTGATTTGGTGCAAGCACGACGAGCTCCATATCCAAATTCTCTACCTTGTTCGCTCCAGACTCCATAATGAAGAAGTGAAAGAGAGATCAGGCATGCATGTATTGAGGATTGAGAGCTGAGAAAGATATAATTTATTAGGGCAATTAGTTCTCAAGGTGTGAAGACATTTTTGAACAATTGTCCATCCCCATAAATGTTTATAACATTGAAATTTAGAAAAAGTAGTAAATATTTTTTTAAATGTTTACTTTTTATACTATTGGTAAAACAATTAAGTTTATTTTCGTATCATGTTTGACAACTATTATACAGTGAATTAATGAATTTCTATCTATAAAGGCACATAAATTTTCCCTTGAGGATTTATATTACCTAGATTGTAAATGACACAATATATCATACCAAACTCACAATTAACTCTTGATTATTTTTTTGGAACAATTAGTAAGGCTATTTTTTGTGATTAAAATGTTACGAGTTCGAGTCACAAAAATAACCTCTTTAATTTTGTACATTAAAAAAACAAAAATAATTAAATCTCATAATATAAAATTTCTCTAAAATTCAATTGTTTAAAACATAATAATGCCACTTATTTTTTATTTATTGTTTATTATCATTTAGTTCTTTCTTAAGTTTAGAGGTATAGTAAATTAAGATGCTTTAATTTGTTTGATTAATTGTTTTCTACTTGTGGGCCCTAGAGAACGGTGACACTCAAAATAACATGGTGTTAGGGGAATAGATTAATCTCTATCGATCCCATTATATGATCATCCATCAATTCAATAAATAATACTTAAAAAAATTGAATAGATAGGTGTTGGTAACAATGTTATGAATATTGTACCAGATTTAGTATCTAATTGGATTCTGATACAATACTGTACCGATATCAGTTAATATCGGGTATCGTTTCGGGTAATTTTTTAAATTTATAAAATAGTTCTTAAATTTTTTAAAAATTACAAAATAGTCCATTTTTATTTTGTACAATTGTACTGTATATTTTAACCCTTTTTCAAAAAATCATAACAGTAAATAATAATCACAATTTTAATTTAATTTATAAAAATAATTTAATAATTATTAATAAATATAATTAAATTTAAAATATATTTTTAAAATATATAAATTTCAAATAAATTTTGATTTAATAATTAAAAATATATAAATTTAATATTAGTTTATAAATAATAATTTTTAAAATTTTATTTTAAAAAATAAAATATTTTTAGTAATACTTTATTAATAAATATTATATAAAATATTAAAATAACTTTAAATAAAAATTATTTTAAGTTTTATTTATTTTATAATTGTTATTAGTAATAAAAAATATTTATTATTATTTTAAAAATTAAAATCAAAATTCACAATAATTATAAAAGTGAAATAAATAAAATAACTAATTAAAAGATTTTGAAAAAAAAAGGAAGAAAGAGAGGTAAGAGGGAAGAAAGGAGAATTTAAAAATTATTGAAAATTTTGCAAAAATATCTCCTTATTTTTTAGAATTTTCGGTACTGGCTAGTATTTGGTCGATATTTTAAATACTGACCAGTACCAATTAGTACTATCTAAAATGAGCTGATACTAACCGATATTTAAATTTAGTACAATTAACTCTTTATTTTATATCAATTTTAATCTAAGATAATACATATCGGTCTTATTGATAATCTTGGTTGGTAATCAAGGCTAACATAAACAAGTTATCTGAAACTGTTGGGAGGTGGGTTTGTTTTGGGAGACGAGGACTTCAAATCAGCGTATCTCTGTCAGTGTCCATTTTCTGAGGATTTTACATGTTGGAAGGGGCCACAAAAAGGAAGAGAACGTGATTGCCTAATCCTGGTAGAAAGCAAAAAGAGACGTATGGAGAAACCTTGGCTGAGCCTGAGTGGGTACGTCGAGCTTGTCAGGCTCGTACAACTATGGAAATTTTGTTGGTACAACGCAACTGGCCCTGGAACTAATGCTGTATATACTGTATATATAACATACATACATACATACATACATACATACATACATACATATATATATATATATATAATATTATTATTATTAACTTATGATAATAAATACCTAATTATAAAATTAAAATTAATTTATAAATATATTAAAAAGTTATAAATGAACTAATTCCAAATATTTTTAAAAAATCATAGATATACATTTTAACAAAATCTATATTCACCAAAATTTGACATGTGATATATTCTAACGAATTCAATTTCAAATATATGTTAAATTTATTAATACTAATTTTTAAGATAATAAATACCTAATTATAAAATAAAAACTAATTCACAAATAAAAAATAATTAATTATTAACAAAGAGACTCTAATTGTTTTGAGCTATGTACATATCAAGTATTTATAATATTAAAATATATATTCCTTTAGTTATTTGGGATTTGTGTATATTAAATATCATATAACAAAATTATATTGATATAAAATTAAATATTTAAAGTATTAAATTATACATTTAATAACTCAAAAAATTTTAAATAAAGTATTGTCTATATATATAGTAAATTTACATATATAAAAAAATTCATATTTTTAATAATAGTATTATTCAAAATATACATTGCAGTGAAAGAAACTATTATTTATTATGAATTCATATTTATTATAAGATTAAGCTGTTATAAAAAATTTAATATGTATTTATAACAAAATTATCATATTTATGTTTAAATATATATATATATATTTATGATGAGGTTATTATGATTATTGTAAAAGAGTTAATCTCATTTATTATTAAATGAATAATTATAATTATATATTTTATTAATGGTATATTATTAAAAATAATTAATATTGATTCAATTCTTTTTAGGATGGACATTGCATAAAAGATTGACGATTTCAATAAATGAAAAAGCAAAAGCTCAATTTGAAAATTTTTGAATAAAACTTAAAATCAGATTTAAATATAATTTTAAAATTTTTATAATAAATTAAGAATTATTATTAAAATAATTTACTTCATAATATATATAACTATTTAAACTTAATTATATTTGATTGTTTCAATTTTATCAACAAAGTATAATTATTTAAATATGTGATCAATTTCTTTTCTCACTAATTGCAAATTTATTTGTACAATATTAAACTAGTTAATTTGATATAATTTTTTTATAATTGATATGAAATATCATAAATAAAATATAAATAAAAGTAAATCATACAAATTATAATATTTGCATTAATAAAATAATAATTTCACATTATATAATTAATTTTATAAATTCCAATATTATTTAAATAATAATAACAAAAACGGTGTTCTGGCTTAGTTCTAGTTGGGATGAATTTCCAGCTTTTCATGGACAGAGAATCTGCTTACGTACTTGCTCGACGCATGCCATTGAACTGTTGTTTCAGTATTCCTTTATCTGATCTTAAAATAGACGGTTTATCCGTAGCATTCACAGCAGTCAGCAGAGCACCACGCGTGGAGCAAATTTCTTGGCATTGTAATGTATGAACAGCTTCCAATGTTAATGAAAAGTTGAAAAGAACATTGCTACATGTATCTGACAGATCAAAGCAAAGTAAGGATATGCTTTTTCAGAAGGGAAAGCATAATCTTTATGGAAGTTGGACGGCAGGGAATGGAGCACATTATTATCTTCTGGTCCCCTGCTGCCATAGTATTGATAGATTTAATTCCTGACGAGTTTTTCCTCCACAGAAGAAAGTAAATAAATCCTCCAATAATAACAATTTACAAATCATAGCATCACGTCTGATTTGGATGGTAATCTCTTGAAGAAGTTGATGGGCGCAGAGGGCAGCTTGCTCCTGAACCGAGGATGTCTCAGGAAATACATTCCATAAAGCACCGCCACAACTTGGAATGGGGTAACGTAGATAAACACAGCAAAGATAAGGGAGAAGACGATGAAAATGGCTGTTGCTCGCGGATCCCGCCAGCTCAATACAGCCTGAAACCTCTCTGCTTGGCTTGCCAAGTCTCCAATCACCGTCTGCACTCTGCCTGCAACACTTCTCAGCCTATCGTATCTCATCCTGACGATGTCTGATGGTCTTGTGGTAGGGAATGAATCAAACTCCTCATCAAGTTCATCAGGATGAACATTTTCAGCTTGTGAAAGCCGAGTATCCATGTGAGGGGGATGCCTCGGCCTAAACCGATAATTCCATATGCCAATGACAAACAGATAGAGGAAAATTGTAGGGAGTATCAACTCTGGATAACAGACCAGTATCAAGAACAATATATGCACAAGACAAGTTGTTACTGGGTTTCTCCAGTAGCAAATGTCATTTAACCACTTGCATACTGCAGTAACCCCTGTAAGTACTGACATTATGCGTTGGAAGTTTGCCTTGCTTCTTCTTATGCTAAACATATGGCCATCCACATCCAGCATGTACTCCACAGCTTCAGGCCTTAGCGGAGGTTCAGCTCGCGCAAGCCTGGCGGCAACTATCTGCATTGCCAGGTGCCGAAGCGAGTCAATGTGCCTTACAGGAATTGGTTGTATATAATGCATCTTGGGTAGCAATGGCTTGCCATATTTGGTTAGCATATTGACCCAAGCTGTGCAGGTGAATCTTAATGCCAGCTGAAGTTCCCCATGCTTTTTCAATCCAGATGGTGTCAGAACCAGCAGTGGATAGTAATGTGTGTATATGCGACCCAGTTCTAAGGTCGATAGCCGAATTCTCACCTTCCCAATTTTCTGATCTCTAGCATCATCCTTGCTTCCATTAATGTGCCAATTGTCGAACACACCAATGGTTATCACAGTACAGGGATCATACACGTCCCAAGTATACTGTTCGTGCCAACGAGGATGCAGAGAATCAAGAAGTGTCCTGGTTCGAACCCATTTGTTGCCATATTTTGCCACACAATACGGATCGGTAGTCCTCCCATCTTTTCCCTTCATGGGCATCAAATTTCGTGCACTCAGAATCCCAAGTTCAAGAATTCCAATGGGCCCCTTCCTTAGGTGCTTGGAAGATGGCTGGAGATCACTGCTGAAATGTGTAGACTCGTCAAGAACATGGTATCCTGCCTCTAACCACAGACCAAGCAGTATTTTGCTTGAGAATTTCTCCTTCTTCTTCTCACCATCCTCTTCTGCCAACGAAGGTTTCTGCAGATTCAGCCACCGTGGATCAGGAAGCTTAGTGGTCTCAAGTCTATGTGGGATCTCTCTAACTGATATGATCGCTCTTCCCATTATCTCATCCTTACCAGGCCCAACTCTGTCTTCAACAGTTATTATGATAAAATCTTCTAAAGGCTCGGACGCAACGAACATGAGCTCATCCTTCCAAACTGGGTTAATAGTTCGCATTTGTGAAGGCCTGGTGGCCTTGACCTGATTCCCAAGCTGAATTTTGACGTATGCCTCCGGTGCTCGGCCCTTGTCAGAGGGCACGAGGTCCTGAGCTTCAATAACAAGAACACGAAGGTAATACAGTTTAGGCGAAAAATATACCTTGGATCTTGTATTGGCAAGGTTTGTATGACTAATGTTATGAGCATCACTGTGCCAAGCCTCAGGAAACGATTCATCTGCCTGGGTTCCCATCCAAACCGCAAGCATAACTTCTCCTTTAGTTTTGTCCCCTTTCTTATCCTCCAGCTTGTACCACTGGGGAGCCAATGGACTATCTGGCGGAACCCGAAGTGGGACTTCCAACACATCAAAAATAACTCTGCCCACAAAGTCATCCTTGCCAAAGTCCTTATCTTTCACAGCAATTTCAAGCAGATTGGACTGCAACCTTTCCTTTGAGAAAGCAAAGATTTGGTGCCACACTGGATTTTGATTCTTCTCCAGGTGTTTAGTCCTGCCTTTGTAGTTCCCAAGCTTGACTTCAACATACGGATCCAGACTCCCTGTAACATCCATCACAGGGAGATCTCTAGCCTTAACCACATTGACATACAAGAAATGCATTTGCTCCACCAAGTCATAGGTGTTGGAAATCTTGTCACCGCCGCGATACCGCAGGCGAGCAGCCACCGGTGGACTAGTTTCCACCAGCAAGAATTCAGGGTTCTGCCTTGGTATATTCATATGCATTACTGTGGTTGGCCCTGCTCGAGCAAAATCAGTTCTTGTCTCGACCACAGGTGATTTTTCCTTCATAACATGTTGGGAAAACGTAGGAGGTGGAGGAGTCGGCCCGCCAGTTGCAGTCCCTATAGAGTGAAAAGTTCTAACTTCTTTCTCCTTCTTGGTTTTGTTCTTCTTCTTGATCTTATCAGCCGTAAAATCTTCGTCAAGCTTGTTGCCATTGATTTCTTCTAGTGGAATGGCTTCAGCTTCAAGCTTACTGCTGTTTGGTGATTGAGCAGGAGGATAATAATTACCATCATAAGCTGCAAAAACCCTTAAAGCTATATCACCTTTGATATGCGAAAAGAGGCCCCGTTTATCAAGAGGGTATCGCTGAATATTTGCCTCAGTCTCAGACAAAGGAACAGAGTTGCCAGAGATTCTAACACGGCCAAGAAAACTCTTGTGGTAACCACTTTTGCGATCATTGTACACCTCAACGTCAATGGTCTTGTTGGGAAGATCTGCAGGGCTGTTCACATTGAAAACAAGCTTTTCATTCCAATAAGGATTGAGATCTTTAGGCTTGATTTGAGTCCTCTGTCGCTGCTTATCGAATTCTACTTCAACAAAAGGATTTGCAGAGCCTTGTCCATCTTTGGGCATGAGGTCACTTGCTCCGACAACTTCCACAACTAGTCTGGTCATGCTGGGATACGGTTTGGTGTATGATTGAGGCTTGAAGATGTCAACACTCAACAGAGAGAAAAAAAAAGTTGGAAAACTAATATTTTGTCAGGAAAGACTAATCTACCTTCTTTTCGTGATAACTAAAATGAAAAGAGGTGGTGGTGGATGGAGAAATAGTAGCATTGATAGTGCTGAAAGAAGAAGAAGAAGACACGAACTGTGAAAGATGAAGATTAGGATATGAATCGATCATTTTGGAGTATGAAGACAGAAACACATGAAAGAAACGACATCTTTTGCGGAGCGCCAAAAAAAATGGTGGACCCCGTCAAGCTATATATTGAAACAGTAGTGAGGGGGGAGGAGATTCTAGTGGTATATCTGTAGGCTCTTTCAAGAGTGAAAGAAAAAGTATAGAGTGGGGTTTGATAGAGAAAATGCTTTGGTAGAATAGGAAGGTACACTAACTAAATTGTTTGCTTGAAAGTGAACGCTGCATTCATCAGATCTAGAGAAGCTTTTTCTCATCTAAAAAGCAATCTAACCTTTTAATGAAATCTCTCCTTTTCCGATAATTAATCAGATCCATTATGAACAGAACTGTGGAGGTTGTGTATTGTCTAGTCCTTTAGCTTAAAAGGTCAACAATTTTGTAAGTAGAATCATTCTCCTTTGATATGCAAACCAATAAAATCTGTCATTCACTTTCTGCATTTCTTTTTCATTGAGCAGAACTCTGTGATGATGGGAAATTGGTTCTGAGTTAAAAGTACTTGTAGCATTGCCATTAGTAGGTAATTTTATAGTATTAATCTGATGAAGAAAGTACAATATATAAGGTTAGTTAGCGCCATTAAATATTACCTTGAACATGAAGTCCATCAGACACAAGTTTGTCCTGTTTCTATCGAAAGCAAAGTTCAAGCAGTCAGACATAAGCTTATAATATTAGACAAGCTAGCTATTGGAACAACATACTACTCATAAATAAAATAGGATTAAATCACTCGAAACAGAGTGTAGTCTAATTTAAAGCATCCAAGATTAAATTTTAATTAATTTCCAAGTGCCCAAAAAAATGTCAAAGAAGAGATTTCCAAGTTTTGCAGAGAAACTCTGTGGGTTAAACAATTTCTGAGACTAGAGTGAAAATCCTATGTCCTACAACCAATGGAAAGGTAGAAAAAGAAACTAAAGCCTTCTCAAGCTTGCTTGCCATAAGGTGGGTAATGTATACCATCCCACTGAAAGATTCTCTGAAAATGCATATTCAGAATCATTTTAGCTAGCTTAGATGCCAAGTCTTTGTATATGCTCTAACGGGTACTAGATTTCTAATGCCTTACGATATTAGTAAGAACCTTAACAAAGCACAAACCACATTTCGGTCTCCCCTTTTCCCCTTTTCTTCTTTTGTTTTTTATATGTTGGATTTAGTTACTTTTGTGTCTGATCTGTTCTAAAGAAGATCTGCTTCCAACACCATTTTCTTAAAGTTAGAATATAGAATAAAGAGATGTGTAGAGTATGGTCAGCATCCAAGTCAATAATCACTATGGATAACAATATCCCTAAATACAGAGTTTTTAGCATTAAAATTTTTGGGTTTGAGATTTCTAAAACTCTAAAAACCAATGTTTAAAAAACTAAATATCGAATAAAAACTGACCAATTTATTAATTAATCAGCTAAGTTTTATAAATTAATCAGTTTTTATAAACAAAAATAAATCAATTAATTTTCATTTAACAGTCTCCAATTAAACTTTAAATATTTTGATAATTGGAGACAAATTTTTTCAAATTTTTTAAATTTATTTAATTATTAATTAATTTTATAATTATATAATACTAGTTAAATATTTTAAACCTTAAATTACTAGCGAGCTGATTTGATTCCCACAACACCAGAACAGCTGGGAAGAATCCCAATCACCCTGAGTGGTCTTTTATTCTAGTCAAGACTATTTTCAAAATAGCCTGCATACTTTTTGGTGTTTTCACCCTGTTAAACCTGTTAGCCTTGTTGCTACAAAGAGTTTTTCACTACTGCTTGTGTAAAACTTGGAAACATAGCGAACTTTCGCATCTTTGTTAGGTGAATTTTAGGTCAGGAAGGGAGTAAGAAGAAGTATTCCGAAGGGCAAAGATTTTTAAGGAGTTCAGTTTTTGACTTGTAGCTGCTTCGCAGCTGAATTTGGAAGCCCCATTGTCGGTGGCAATTTTTGACCCCAGAAAGATAGACGCGCCCCTATGGCGTATACCCGTTTCTTTAGAAGAGAAAATTACGAGTTTGATGAGGTCATAGGAAGATGTATACATGCTACCAACCTTTGAACTTTACGTTTAAAAAGCTTAATCTTTAAAGGGTCTGAAACCAAATTAAAAGTTTATGAGAATTTTCTGATTTTGCATAACATATGGCTAATTCACGGAGATACCCTTTTGTTTACAAAGATGAGACAGCTGGGCTTACCTGGTGACAAAACATAACAAAATATATAACTCTACTTGTGAATGAGGTGGGAGTGGTCCATCATCTGGATCAAGAAAACAATGATTCGGTGCTATTTTGGTATTAACATTATGTCTAAGAGCACGTTTGATTCTAATTTTATAGGAATGATGATATAAATGATGAAGGGGTTGGACAAGGTTAGTACAGCTTGTCCAACCGGGTCTCACCGTCTATTAAGAAGTATAAAAAGATAGGAAGAGAATCCATAAACGGAGTAATGGATGCCTGTGCTTGCTTCTTTCTGTTTTGTAGTTTTGTTTGTAAGCATCAATACCCACATGCAATAGCACATGCCTCCACCTTCTTTTTTCTTCTTTATTTTCTATAATGCGTTTACCCTTTTGCTCAACTTGATGGTGACTTCACCACAAACGACGATACTAAGGATAAAGGAATCACCGAATTTGCATTTGTAAGCATAGGTGGTATATACTCCTTTTTTAATGTATATTCTCGGTTGAGACTAAAGCACCTGCACAGATTTCTCTGGACTTGAAGTTGCGATGTGTTTGCTTGTGATTAAGCAGAAATGTATTTGCTAAAAACGAAGGCCTCAAGTGTTTTGAAGGTACTTTGGGGAGACGATTCATTTTCAGAGTCTTCGTTATCCCCAGAGCACAAAGGAACATCTGGTATTTAATAGAATATGATGAACGATCTCAGACACCTACTATTAGCCACTTTCAGGCAGATACTTCTCAGTTGGTGATGATAGTGATGCAACCATTAAGCTCAGGATAGGATGTGTTTTTAAACAAGATTTTGAGGTATATATTCGGATGATTAGGTGAATTTGTGGAATAATTTCGTTTCTGGACCACTTGCTACTAAAAGTATTTGAAATTTTTTTGTTGACGCTGTCAGTTTCCTCCTCCCACTACTTTAATCACCGACGATTTTGTGATTGATTCCTGTAATAGAATCAGGCGGTCCTACTAACCTACTATGATCAAACTGGAGGAGCCTATCGCTAGCTGTTGGATTTGGCAGCTGATAAGCTCCATAGGGTACAGATTGATAATTCAGGCAACTTCCTTAACTCCAATGGATATAGAAAAAGTTTCTCAAATCAGCCAGTTCTCGAATCAGAATTTGTAAACAAAGACCAATGACGCAATTGAATGGTCGAAGCTGGATTTGCATGCGAGAGAAACCCCGTGAAAAAAAGAAGGATCAATTCATTTCCTGGAGGAAGCAAACCATAAGCTATACCAGCGATCATGCATGTGTAAAAACATATACAAAAGCGTCTATGATTTATATCTATGCTTCATAGTCTCGTGTTTATATTAGAAGAGCAAAGTATCATAGGAACAAAGATGTATGCCTCCACTTGAAACTGCAGTCATGTTTAACTAATTGACCGACTGCAGTAATTTAGGATGTTCCCCTGTAGAACTTAACTAGGATGCTAGAATTCGATTATAATTGTGGATACCTATCTCCTCAATACCATCGTCTATAGTCCGACTTTTGTTCCCTCTCAGTTCTCCTCCTCTTGATGTGTGTAGTAGACAGGGTAAGAAGTTGAAAAGAGCCCATTTGGTGGGTTTTGTACGAGAAGCAGCCCTTGTCTGCCACTTGGGTCAAAACTAGGCCTTATCATTGCAACATCACTAGAGTTTGATCCACCAGCCGCAGACATGAGGTGCGAGGCACCAGAAAAAGTAGTACCTAATATCCGAGGGAAGAAAGTAGTTGGTCGGGGGTAGGTTAAGGAGGGAATGACACCTGAATGGTGAATAGTTGAGGATAAGTGGTTGTTGGAGTCGATGAAGTAGGCATTATGATATGGGAACACGTGAGGTGATGGTTGATTCAGAGACATTGCACCCTGTACTTGACCAACTGGAGAAGGAGAAACAGTATATGGTGTAGACAACAAGAAGGGTTTAGCATGACCATAGCTAGAGCTCCTAGTAGGACCTGAATCTGTCCATAAGGGATCAACACAACTAGACTTTGGCTGTATCACATTTCTTGAAAGAGTGATCACAGGAACATCAGATTCTTGTTGTCTCGATATTGGGGTCTCCTGATTTCGCTCATCAGTTTGGCAACAAACATCTGCAAAATTTGCATTGTCATTCAGATCAAAATCCCTAGTAGATTTTCTAGGTAAGGATGCTGGTAGTGACACTTGATGACATTCCTCATCGTTTTCACCACCACTGTTGAGGTCAATGCTGAATCTTTTTGGTTGCATTGAAACTATTTCCAGGGAAGAGTCTTTAGAAGGAGAGCATGATTTTGGTCGGGCAAATTTATTGGTAAGCAACTCCGTATTGCAATCATCCGTGTCAACAGAAATATTGAGGTCAATCAGGTTGTGCCTTGAAGATCTTAAGCTATGGTTGTTACTATTATCCGTGGTGCATGGAACCTCAAATCCAAAACTTCGAGGAAATGAAGTTGGCCGAAAAGCACTAGTTGCAGCAGATCCCCTCCAACCACCACCTTCATGATCAAGTTGTAAATTCGGAATAGGTAAGCAAATGGGATATCCAGTTTTGGCAACTACTGGTGTTGGCTTTGAGACAAGCTGTGCAGCACAACATATTCTTCCGATATTCTTTTCAGGATAATCCACTTCACTTGCGAGTGTACTCTCACTAAGATGAATTCCAGCAGCATTAAAGGGATCATAACCAGTATTCCTAGCTTCTGCTTTTCCACTAAGCTGAGAAAACTCCCGCCCATGCAGGCCACTATTATCTTCAAACAACATCATGGAACTTGTATGATATAACTTTTTGACCTCCAAGCTCATCTCTTCATTTCTCAACGATATTCCTGGTTCTAGCTTGTTATTATTTGAACACAACTTATGGTAATTATCTCCTACATTGTTCAGCTGGACTTCACCTTTGGTTCCAATAGGAAAGTGTTTCATTGAAACTGCAGAATCAACCGAGTTCAAATGACCACTATCGCCACTCCCATCCTGTCCCAAAGAGCAGCTTCCACATGCTTCTTTGTACATGACAACACCTTGCTCCACCTGTCCTGAAATTCTCTGATCTACTTTGCATGGATGAGTTTTGCTATAGCAAGATTTCACCAGAGGTAAATCTTGATTTCCCCTGTTAGCTAGATTTAAGATTTCACAGCTACTAGTCTCTGTGATCACAGGATCATCATTCACAATAACGCCACCGAGTTTGTTATGATGCTCTAGTACAGCCCTTGCAAAAGCTTTTGAAGAATTATCCTGACTTTGAGGTGAAACTACTTGTGCAGATACTGAACTTCTAACTGCACCCTTATCCAGACTGCATTTAGAGTTGTTGAATGAGGATGCATCAGTATCACAGTGTTTAATTTGCTCACATGATTTAGTATCCACCGATGTTTCCTGGCAGCTGTCCTTTGAAGCAGCTGAATGGATCAGATCTGTTGAGTTGGAAGAAGAGGACTCGGTTTTCAGTCTCTTTTTATGATAACTAGCCTGCACCCGTTTCAATGCATCCTCACCAGTGTTAAGCCAATTGTCATGCAAATTTCGTCTAATCAACTCACTTGAGTTTTTTATGAGGAGTTTTCTGTTTTCCATGCTAACATCACTCTTCATAAGAACATTCTGTGTAGAAGAAGCCCCAGTTTGAGAATGTAAAGAAGCAGAACAATCTTTTGGATTGTCGGATCCCGAATCACAACTGGAACTTCCTGCAGCATGACCCACTTTCTTCTGTTCTGAAGTTCTAGAAGTAGAATCAACAGAAAACAGCAATCTAACTTCATTATTTTCCATGGTAGACTCAACAGAGGACCTATTACGTCTGTTTAAGCAATTACTTTCCACTTCTAATGATTTTGCAAATTCAAAGCTGTTGATTTCAGGGTTAGAAAGAGAAGTGCTCCCCTGCTTCTCCAATCTTCCTCTTCTATTACCAAGTGCTCCACAGCAATCAGACAAACTTTTGACACTGCCTAAACAATCTGGTTGTTGAGGAGGATGGAACTGCCAGAAACTGTTTTTCGTTCGGTTTTCTTCTAAATCAAGCTGGTTCATCTTGAGACGTGTATACCTCAGGGTAGATTGTAGCCCCAGTAAAGTGCCTTCACATGATTAATCAATGACTTCCAACCTTTGTGATGGTTCAGTACATCAGAATCAAAGCCTCTCTTAGCAATCAAGCTACAAATTATGAATTGACAGACAGAGGAAGATTATGGAAAGTCACTCTTGCATATCAAGATAAGGCCAGCTGAATAAGAGCAAACCTATAGACATCAAAAGCATTGCCGCAGAGTCCTAAATTGACATACAAAAATCAATATATCGAGTAGTATACAATATAATAATAAATGGGAAAGGTTCAAAGCGGTCATTTCAATTGTGACTAACTGCGATCTCAAAACTTGCATAACCAAAAGGCATCAAAGTTCAACTTGGGATCATTTAGGAACTTGAAGATAAACAATATTTTAACTGAAGGATGCATCTTCCAAGTATCTCATTTGGCGCATTTACTGAAATCAGGGACTATCCAACTCATTTAACCACTGATCTTCTGAAAATGACTAAAACGAGAGAAGCAAACCATATCGTTTAAAGCAAAAGAAAAAATTGTACAAACTACGCGATACTCAACTTGAAACATCAACATATGTAAGCAACAATAAAACACCATTAGATAAGTGAAAACGTGGGGAATAACAACAGAACACGACGCCACCACGAAACTTCTAGGAGTAAAATTCACCAAAAATGGAGAAAAACCAACAAAGCTCCAATTTTCCAATTGAACCGTGAGTGAAAAACCTAGAACGAAATCCCCAACAAAGACAAGAACACCATTTGTGTCACTTTCTTACCCCAAAACACAGAAAAAGAAAAAGAGACAGAGTATAAAGCATTGACAAACAACACATGGTAGATTCAGCATCAGAATGAAGTAAACAGAGAAAACCAACCTCCGCTTCTGCTTAGCGTTACCGAAAACTCACGGAATGAAGCCAGTAGGTTGTGCACAACACTGACCAACAAAAGCATGAAACAAGAGAAAGAAAGTAACGTGGGTATGCTTAACACTGAATGGCGAAATGAAAGGGGTGTATGTAAACGTAATGTGGCGTTTGGTTAGGTCAGTCGCTCCAAAAAAGCCAAACAACAATCGCGTCAGAAAGAGAGGAAGTGATGTACAAGAAAGAAAACATTTGTTCTTACAAAAAGGAAGAACCAAGCCACTGTATTTTTCTTATTTGATGGACAGAGAGAAAGGGACAGGGGGACAGGGGGGAAATGTGTGTGCGTCAGGAAAGGACAGGACAAGGAGGGAGACACAGGATTTGTTCGTTTACCAGACTGTCCCACTCAGAATGCGGAATAATAGGTTAAAAGTTTAAAAGATAAAAGTTACATTTTTATTTTTTAAGTGGGCCCCATCAGCGCAATGGGGGTTATCATCTTCTGCTCTGCGGGCCCCATCGGCTAAAAATTGCTTCATGATCGTGTGTCCAATTGGGGGTGGGTCCCATCCTTGACTCTGCTGTCGTTTGCAACATAGTATGTCCGCTATTCCTATTTCTCTAGAAGATTTTAAGTAAATAAGAATCTTATCTTATTAATATATACTACATGATAATTAAATTAATTAAACTTGATTTTAATTAATTGTCAAAATAACTATATCTTAAACAATACAAAATTCATTAAATTTAACTAAATTAAAAATGATATGTTTATTTGATTGAATTTATTAAGGATTAAAAATTAAATTAATTCTACAAATTTAATTATAAAAATTTTGAACCGTTCCTTTTTTATTCAGTTTATTTTAATAATTTTTATTATTAAAAATTAATCAACTAATTTTTATAAATTAATCTATTTTTATAAATTAGAATAAATCAATTAATGTTATTTGACAGTCTTCTTATTTAATTAAAAATTCTTAATTTTTACTAAATTGAAGGTTGCGTCTTTACTCTTTATAGTAATGTTTAAAATTATATAATTTATTATTGAATAAAAATTATTTTTTAATTAAAAACCTTAAAGAAGTGGACTAATCAAAGACCATGTAAATCCAACACGTAAGCCGCCACGAAGTGAAATGCTATGACACGTGTAAATCATAACATGTTCAAAACCCACCCAGATACTCGAAGCCGAATCCTCGGAAGTTATTATTGAATCCACCGATGTAACGTTAGAACAGGAAGTGAAGATGATGAATCTTTTAGCCGTGAGTCTCGTCTTAACTTCACTGATAGCTGCACAGGAATGGTCTCCAGTTCCAGGAAAAAACCTAGACAAGAAAGAGGATCAAGTGATTGTGAAAGAAGGCCACAGGATTATTGTAGTCGAGACATATGATGAAGATGGCCATCATAACACCAAGGTTTCAATCTCACCGGAGCGACGTGATGATAATTCCGAGAATATAGAGCCTGGTGTGAAGTTTAAGTTCGGCATGGTCGAGCACGCTAAGGAAAGGACGAAAGAAGCATCAGATGGTGTACCAAATATAGGCCAAGCCATTTATGGGTCTCCAGAACACCCTCCTGGGGAGCTTATATGTGATGCGTTTGGAAAATGCACGCGTAAAATTGCTTCGGTTATTGGTAAAGCTAAAGAAAAGGTACGCGATGATGTTAAAGAGACGGCACAGGAGGTGGTTGCTGAAGAAAGTAAGATGGCACAGATGTTAAACAGAAGGTTGAAGATGTGTACGAGAAGGCAAAAGAGAGAGCTTCAAGGAAAGCCCATGAAGCCAAAGAAGTGGTGGAAGAAGCTTATGAGAGAGCTAAAGAGTCCGCGGCTCATAAAGCTCATGATTTGAAGGAGAGTGCAAAAGGGTCTATAAGCAAAGCCAAAGATTCTGCGGCTCATAAAGCTCATGATGTGAAGGAGAGCGCAAAAGGGTCTCTAAGCAAAGCCAAAGAGTCTGCGGCTCATAAAGCCCATGATGCGAGGGACAATGCAAAAGAGTCTCTAAGTAAAGCCAAAGAGGAGGCAAAATCGGCAAAAGATTTGGGAAAGACAATAGGGACGGATATAGCTCTAAACCTGACACAGCAAATAGAGAACGCAAAAGAGAAGATACCCGAGGCCGCAGAAGAAACTAAAGAGAAAACAGAGCAAGCTAAAAGGCATTGGATTCATGAACTAAGGCACATGGCTTCAACGGAGACACTGGATTTTTCCATGGGGATGACCAATCTGATGGGTTTTGCCACATCTTATGGGATGTGTGTGTGGGTGACATTTATCTCAAGCTATGTTTTCGCTAGAGCTTTGCCTAGGCAACAGTTTGCTTTGGTACAGAGCAAAATATATCCTGTTTATTTCAGGGCCATGGGTTATTGCATTGGATTTGCTTTACATGGACACTTGATCGGAAAACGAAAACTGATGCTCACCGGCACGGCCGATATGCTTCAAGTGCATAACCTCCTAATTGCGTTCTTGATGGTTTTGTTCAATGGGCTGTATTTGGAACCCTTGGCCACAAAGGTACCATTTCTTTATATGCGCCAAAGTTAAAAGGAGCCTTTTTTCGAGCTAGTTTCATTAACATGTAACTTTATTCATGTAGCATAGTTTATAAGAGAGTAAATTGAGTTAGATTGTCTTCAACGTATTAACACTGGCGGTTCATGAAACTATCTGCTCTGTTTTTAAATTGTCTACAACTTTTTGGTACCTGTTGATGAAGAATTTTGTTTTCAGAGTGATGCATAGTGGCATTGGCGTGAGGAATAATGTCCTTTAGATGAACTTGAGTGTGGAAGGTTGTATCTGTTTCATGTTTTTCTTTGCGTAATGAATCAATGACAGGTGATGTTTGAGAGACTGAAAATTGAGAAGGAAGAAGGGAGAGGAAGAGAAAGCCAAGCCACTGAAGCTGAACAGCGACAAGCCACTGATCCTGCAGGCGCAACCCCGAGGGCTGGTGAGGCTCCTGCAACTGCCGGTGAAAGGCCGGAGCGAGATGAAGCCACGTCAAGAATGGTGATATTGAGTGGGAGGCTGAAGAAGCTTAATTCCTATTCATCCTTGCCCAACATACTCACTCTCATGTCCCTCACCTGCCATATGGTCTACTTAGGCCAGTCACTTGGCGTTATTTGTTAGGCTTCTTTTGGTGAACCACCAATCAGCTAAATTTTTAGTTGATTGCTAAATTTTTAGTTGATTGGTTGTCATGAAAGATGTTTGGTGGATGGCTTTTTCACCAGCTTATTTAACAGAAGCACAGAAGCAGCTATTGTTCATCAAACAGCTAACATTTTAAGTATTAAAAATCCAATATACCCTTTATGTAATAATAGGTTAAAAATATTTGTAAATTTTTTGTAAAATTTAATGTTTGTTCTATTTTTATTATTGTCAAAATTTTAAAATTTTAATTTTTATAAAATTAAATATTTAATCGTGACCTTATAAATTTTTTTAAGTTATGTCTTTATACGTCATTTTTAATTTATTAAATAATAAAATTCATACATACTATATGAAAAATACTAATATAATGTAGCTTGCTATATCATTCATAGTAATAGAAATTTAACGTTGGATTATTATTATTATTATTAGTATTGTTGTTGTTGTCGTTATTATTATTATTATTATATATTTTTATTAGAGTTATACACTTAATTTTTGTAGAATTAAATATCTAAAATATAAATTTTTATAAGAATATTCAACAAAATACTAAGATATATAATATTCATACCCTTATAATTTTTTTAAAGTCATGTCCTCATAAATCATTTTACACATAAACAGCTAATTTTACCAAACATCAAATGACAAACAGCTAATACAATTTGCTGATCAAATCAGCTGATAGAATCAACTAACAGCTAATGTAATCAACTGATTACCAAACAGGGTCAATATCTCCAACGTTTGTGAGATTCCATAGGATTGCAATTTTTTTTTGGGATTTCTATCAGGTGTTTTAGGAGGGTCCTAATTATAAAAAGATACTTTTAAACCATTCACACTCAGACTGGTCCCTGCTCGAGCCAGATAGGTCTTTTGCGAGAGGCAAAACTTTAGCCTCAAATTTTAAACAGTTTTATACATGAGGATGGCTCAAATTCGTGACCTTTGTTTAAGCCAAAAGAGCCTTTTATCAACTATGAGATTGCAAGTTTTTTTTGTTTTCTTCTCGTACATTAGCTTATATACCTGCTGAGGAATGCTGTCGTGTGTTCTAAATCCAGTGCCCATATTGTACAGACAAGAAGAAAACAAGTGTTCAGTTTCATTCGATTATTACACGATAAGGTGTCAGATAGTCCTAGTTTTGGTTTGGACGCATTCATCTTTCTATTCATTATTTTCTGAATTTAGTATATATGACTTGATAATTGAAATATACACCTTTTCTACATTTTTCTAATTACGTAAATTTAAACATAATTATAAGGACAAAAGCCACTTTTCAAAGTTAATACAATGGAGAGTGACAGCAAAACTGAAGTCAAATCACCCGGTTCTATTAGGATTTTTTTTAAAGCACAGTCCTCATTTATTGTATCGAGACTCTTTAGGTGTCCTCATCCAACCACCTCTCTTTTTATGCTTTTGTATGGCAATTTCCCAAAAGTATGATAAATTGTAAATCACCTTAGCTCGATTGGTATAGTCCAATTTCCCAAATCCTCAACTCGAGTTAGAGCACCGGTTATATATATAATGAACATAGGCAAAACCAGACTAATCATGTCAATTTTCATCATAAATCATATGTCAGTGTTCGATTAAGGTGTCATTGGATATTAGAATTGTAACAAATTAGATTCCATAATTCTAATACTTAAATGTAATAAGTATTATGTCACGGGGACAACTTTTAATTTAAGTAACCATGTCAAATTTTACTTTTCAATGAAAAAGACTTTAAAAGAATTAAGTTGCTCCTAAGTATAAGGGAAACTCGGTTTGAGGGTTTGTGAACGAAGGAATGGAATAATTGTAAAATACAGTGTTTATTTTGAGGTTTTCAATTTTAAGGGAATGAATTTATCCCATTAAATTTGAGAATCTACTAAACCCACCAAAAGGGTTGGGAATCGAGTTTTCATTTCAATCTAAGTTTTTATCACGTTTATTTTTTACTCTTTTATTCCCAGCTTTTGCCCTACCATTCTCTTTACTTCCTTATCGCCTTTCAATTCTTTACGATCTCTCATCCTGCCTTATGGCGTCTCATCAACGAAGGGATTTTTTGTTCTGCGTCTCCAGATATATTTTCTGAAATCCCTCGTTTTAATTTGATGTTAAATGAACTGGATAGAACCTAATTTCATCTTATTGTAAATGAGGCTTTTGCTCCTTTTTTTTTTCCTTATATATTCTTGTTTTATGATTTAATCAAGAGAATAACCAATCTGTTATACGGTTTGATGATGTGAAAGTGTATATGGTTATAGATTGAACGAGAATCATGAAACCAATATACTCATTTTTTTTCCTTATAATTGTTTTGTGATTTAATTTGATTTTTCGTATATGGTTTTAACTCTTTAAAAAAACAAACATAGCGAATCGTCTTCTACATTGGTGTTTGTTTATTTGTTTTGTAAAGCTCTTAATAACTTTCAAGAATAACGAAACATAAGCAATTTTTTTTCCTTGACAAAAATGATTAATTTTTTTTACAAACATATGAAGATAGCCCCAATAAATATGTGAAGGGCAAATTGTTTTCATTTTTATTGAGGGTAAAAATGGTATTGTATTATATTTCATTCTTATTAATACAACAAAACAAACAACATTATTGGTATTAATACAAAAACCCAAGTTACAAACTAAACATTATTTATTTTTCATACTCATCCCCATCCCCTTCTACTATTATACTCATATCCATAGTCAACCCCGTGCTCAAACGAAACGCTTAGTAAGTCTTTATTGGTGTTCTAAGAGTTGAAATAATTTTTGAACATCTTAAAACTAAAAATGTGAAACCTTAAGAATATAAAATACAATGTAAAAAAAGAGAAGTTAAGTAACACATTTATTAATAAGCAATTTCGTAATTATAACAAAATAATTAATAGAAATTTGTAATAACTAATTTTAAGATAAGGGTTTAAATGCGTATGATAACACGTAAATAACGTGTATTGGATACGTTTTATTAAAAAGTCAAATGATAGATTAAACGTTATTTATAGAAATCAGACTCATAACATAATATTATTACCTACCTGGAACAAAATAATTTATTACAATTAAAGATGAAAAATAAATGCATTTTGAAATGAAAATCAGCACATACTTTTATTGAAATTGTAAAATTTTCCTTGCAAGTAAGAATCCACTTCAATGACTATGAGAATGTGAAATCATTCTTGACAAACTTTCTTAGCACCGCTATAATCATCAGGCTTGATATTCATAGCATAATCAATCTTGTTGCCAATAGATTCAATCCTTTCTTTGATGGAATCAATTGCATAATTCAGGTGCTTCCACTGGGTTGAGCTTTCCAAATCCTCACATGTTACACCATCCACAGAAATCAGTTTGGACTTGAGCTTTTCATTCTCTTCTTTCTGTTTCATCAATTTATCCTTCAGCCTGTGTATATTCCCCCTCAGAAACATTTCTTGGTCCACCATGTAGTTATCTTTTTTGCTCGTTGGTAAGTCGTCAAAACTTTTTGCAACATGTAAAGCTTGTGACACGGAAGGCCAAGCATATGGTTGAACATCATAAGGGCTAGAAATCACAACACAAGCAATAACCCCACAAAGTGTTGTGAGTTCATCTAGTTTCTTCACCAAACCACTCTTCCTTTTCTTGAAACTCACTTTCCTAAGAGACTCGTTAGGAATCAGATCAGGCTTCACCCTCCTTTTACGCATTTCAACTCAGCGAGGGAAATATGTAGAAGGTAGTTTTAGACTGCAAAGCAGCTAAAGTATTTATAGGCAAGGATGCCATTTCCTAAGATTGTAGAATAAGACGAAATAAGGAAGTTACTTAATGAAGGTCAATAACTTCTTGAATAACTTAGCAAAATCCAAGAGTGAAATGGTAGAATAGAAATAAATAAGGGTAGACTTGACATATTCGTTATGCTTCCATGTGTAGGGTGTACTATATAACGCATATAAAAAATTATGGTTGAAAATAGAGCATTCCTTGTGCATTGTTACTCGTGTAAAATGCATAAAAGGATTGCTAATTGTAGTAACTTATTTATTTATCCTATATTTAAATGATTAAATTGGTGAAGTGGGAAAGATTTCTTAACATTTAGTTTAAATGTCATCCTTTTGAAAACTATAAAATCCCATATTAATTAAGACAAATCTATTAGAATTGCCAAAAAAGGAAACTTACCATTAAACAAGATGCAATAGCCATACTATTTTGTACCACACTTCGATGCTTAAATTAGGTTTCAAGTTTGTCTAAAGGTGTTTCTAGTGAGAGGAAAAATTCTTATCTTTGTGATAAGTCTCCCCTTTTATATTTGAGGTGGAATGAGTAAAATCATAGTAGTAAAGACACGTGAAAAAGGGGGCAAGTTGTGATGAATGAGTACTACAAGTCTCGGCCTCTTCAAGGTCTGGGAGGGTGTCATCGTCATAAATACAAATGTACAGTTCCATGAAATTATATAGAAAAATACATGGGAATAAGCTCAAAATAAGATCAAAACTGAAAAGAAAAGAAGAGTGGATTGAAAAATAAGGATAAGTGATCAGAAAACAAAGGAAAATGGATTTAAAGAATTAATGGGAAGAGAAAAAAGAGAATGTTAAGAGAAAAAAAAAGCAAAGCAAAAAAAAGTTTTTATGCTAGAAAGAGTGAAATTCAAAGAGCTTTTTCCTCATTAACCTTTGATTGTTCTCATATACAAAAAGGCTTATATTAATACAATCAATTTTGATGATTCTTTGTGTAATGTCTTTGTCTCTTTATTGTAGGATTTCTAAAAATATTCCTCGATGATGTTCTTAGGGGTTTATCACCAATAAGAGGAATAAAATATCATATTAATTTTATATTCAATGAGGCTATCTCTTTCTGACTATTCTATAAAAATAATTAGGAGGAGATTAAGGTACTTTAAAAACAAGTTGAGAAAGCTTTGTCAAAAGGGTATACTAGAAAGAGATTGAGTTTGTGTGTTGTTCGGATTGTATTTGCTTCTAAGAATGAGTGGATCATGGAGGATGTATTTTGACTATCGAATTGTCAACAAAACTTAATAAAAAAGTTAACATATAATTCTTGGATTAGATGACATACTTGACAAGTTACATGATTATTGCATATTCTAAAAAATTAGCTTGAAAAGTGCATATCATCAAAATTAGGATGAAAGAAAATGATGAGGAGAAAATAACCTTTAAAACGAAATATGGTTTATATTTATGGTTATTGATATCTTTAAAATTATCTAATGCACCTAATATTTTTATAAGATTAATGAGCTATATTTCACACGCTTTTATCAAAAAATTTGTGGTTATTTATTTTGATGGTATTATTTTTTTGCTAAGTTAAGAAAATATAAATTATTTTGAATGTTTTAAGACAAGAAAAATTATATATTAATCTTAAGAAGTGTTCCTTTTATATGGATAAAGTTGTTTTTTGTAAATTTATTATGAGTATAAAGGTGGATGAGGAGAAGGTAAAGACAATTCAAGAATAATCTACATCTAAATTTATAACTAATTTCATAAGTTTTTATAGTTTAGTTAGCTTTCATCGAAGGTCTGTAAAATATTTTAGTATATACTAATATAACCACACATTGAAGTTGTTAAAAAGTATGTTGGTTTTAAATGGGACGGTGAACAAAAACATGTTTTGATTTGATTAATAAGATTGAGTATGATGTGTTGAGAACAAGTATTGGTGTTGTTTTATTTTAGAAAAACCAACTAATTGCCTATTTTAGCGAGAAACTCAATAAAGTAGTTCTTAATTATCCAACTTATGATAAAAAGTTGTATACATTAGTGTGGACTTTGGAGACCTGACAATATTATATGCGGTCTATAGAGTTCGTTATTTGTATTGACCATATGAATCCTTAAAAGCATTTGAAAGGACAAGAAAAGTAAAATCAACAACATATCAACTAGATGAGTGTGTTGAGACATTTTTCTTATATAATCAAGTACAAGTAAGACAAGAAAAACATAGTTACTGATGCATTATTATGAAGGTATGCCCTGATTTTTGCCTTGAATTTAAAATTATTAAGCTCTGAACGTGTTATGATTAAGCATGATTTTGCATCTATCTTTGTGGCTTGTGAGACAACTTCTTTCAAAACAAATTTTAGGCATGATGAGTTTTTGTTTAAGGAAAGTAAATAGTATCTGCTTAAGAATTCTTTGAGAGAGTTGATAATATGTGAGGCACGTAAGGGATGATTGATGGGATACTTTAGCATTAAAAAGACTTTGGATATTTTGCTTAAATATTTATTTTGGTCTTATATACGTCACGATGTTGGAAGAATTTGTGCAAATAGTATTACATGTAGCCAAGCTAAACCTACGTTTACGGCACGTGGTTTGTATTTTCCTTTATCAGTCCCTAGTAAACCTTACAATGATATTTGTATAGATTTTAATTTAGGTTTACCTAAGTATAAAGGGAGTAAATATTCTATCTATTTTGTTATTGATAAGTTTAATAAAATTACTTATTTTATTACATATAATAAATTTGATGTTGTAAGCAACATAATTGGTCTATTCTTTAAGGAGATAACACAACTCCACGGTGTTCCTAGGATTATTATGTCTGAAAAAGATTGTAAGTTCCTTAGATAATTTTGGAAGGTTTTGTGGGGAAATTTAAGAATTAAATTATTGTTTTCAACTACTTTTCATCTTCAGATGGATGATTAAAATGAAGTAGTAAATAACTAAAATGGTGAAGTAAATACATGAAAACTTTTGGTCACATAATAAAAGGAAAACATGTGGAATATGCATCCAAAACTAACAAGGATAGAGAGAAAATTATCTTTAAACCAGGTGGTTAGGTGTGGGTACGCATGAGACAAGAGAGGCTCCCAAACAAAAAAAAATCTAAACTATAACTAAGAGGAAAGTGTCCATTTCAAGTTGTTGAATGAGTCAACGATAACACTTGTAAATTAAATATCCTAGGTGAGTATACTATGAAATCTACTCATCAATGATAATACTTAGAAATTAAATATTTCATATGTGTATAACGTGAGAGTTATTTTAAATTTTAAATTTAACATGTTTTAATGTAAATTATGATTCAATAACAAATATTTTCAAACAAGGACTAAATGATGGGAATCAAGTTACCTTTGTTTGTTTGTTTTTTTTTTTGTTTGCTAGGTGTTAGACCAATGGGGGTTGACAAATTAAATTCTTTTATGTTTTGATAATAATAAAACTTAAAAAATTGGTTAAGAAATAATTTCAAGTATTTGGATTGAAATTCAAATAAAGGATTTGTGCAAATCAAGATTACAATATTTCAACGTGCAAGAGATAAACAACGATCTGAATTCAAATCAGCATCTCAACAAACATAGATTGAAGATTATGTGAGATATGTACGTTGGAGCTAAGTACTAGTTGACTATCAAGTTGCAAGTCGACTATTGACAATCAGATTTGTAAGTTGGAATCAGCACAAGTCGACCAGCATTGTAAAAGTCGACTATTAACAATCGGATATGGTAGTTGGAGCTTGAGACAAGTCGATCAGCATGTTGCAAGTTGACTATTGACAACATACCTGTCAGTGGGTTAAATGGACTAGTCGACTATCAGCCTATTAGTCGACTATTCGAAGAGCGGAGCAGAAAGGTTGATGAAAAACGTTAGTATTAGTCGACTGATTCTTTGAAGACAAGTTGACTATAATGTACTAGTCGACTATCACACACC
>JAOTAX010000003.1:5533814-5545542 GCA_025629825.1 Erythroxylum guanchezii
TCTCACTGACGGCTTGGCTCATAAAGCCATTAACAGAGTTGTGAAGTTTTGTAAGTAGGACGACAACGTTTTTGTCCTGGACAGAATAGAATAGGACAGAATAGAAATGGACAGGTGATTTGAACTCTTGCTTTTCAACCTTTCCACAAGAAAGAGTCCAGGACCGACGATTGTCGTATTAATTTTCACGTCTCTTTCCTCCAATAGTTCCAAAATAAGCTGCTCTAACAACTTCTGTATGCCTCCCTTCTCCGATGCTTCTCTAACATTTCTAACAAAACAACGGCCTTCAAACTGACTCGAAACCTGATCAAAAATCGTTTCAGCAATAGTTGTTTTGCCTATACCACCCATGCCCCAAACTCCTAAAATGCGAACATCTGATGATCCAGTAGCTAGTAATTTTTTCATTTGACTAATCTTTGAATCCAAGCCCACGAAGTCCTCTAAACTGCAGGGATAGAGATGTTTCAATTTCTCTGAAACGTCTCTGACAATTTGATTAATCAGTTTATTATCTTCCCTGAAAAATTGAAATTTGATTTTGAAAGAATCAGAAAATCATCATCCTTGTTCCATACGAGGATAAAAACACAGACCGTTACCTGATGGCGTCGGAACCCCACCCAGATATGTTGGCTGCTTTGGTTAACGCATCCTTCCACTCCTGGATCTTCTTATTATTCCTGGGGTTCTTACTGTGTTTCTTAAATGATTTTTTAAAACTCCCAGTTTGTTTCCGGGCGTCAGATGGATTAACACGATAGAACACAGGTATAACAATCTGATTATGGGTCTCGTGGCATTCAATGATCTTCAAAAGTTCATCCAAACACCAGCTGGAAGACGCATATTTTCGAGAGAAAATAATGATAGCAACTTTCGAGTCGTGTATAGCTTGAAGAAGCGCAGTGTTGATGTCCTCCCCTCTTCGAAGTTGATTGTCCACAAAAGTGTTGAGGCCTTTACGAGAAAGAGCATCGTAAAGATGACAGACGAAGTTATAACGAGTGTCTTCACCTCTGAAGCTGACAAATACATGGTGTTTCCACTGCTGGGTGGCCATGGGAGTGAAAGAATCAATTGAAGAAGAAATAAGGGAAGGTCAACGATAGTAAGTTGCAAACAACAGAAGAAGGAGAAACTAGATGGGTTTGGTGTGCTTTAACATATGTCATTTGGGAGTTTTCGGTGCAGGCCGCCAGAAAATACCTAGAAGTTACGCTGGCGACTTTTGTCCCATTTTTGGCTTAAAAAATATTGCGCCTTGAAGATGCTTTTTTCATACATACCTGTGCCTGCCATTCAGAATATTTTAAGTAAATAAAGAAGAGGATAGATGTCGGCAAACCAGCTCTCTCTTCCATCCATACAGCCTTGTCAATGGTAGACAAAGAAAGCTACTAAGCAACTAACCAAACCAGTAAACCGGAGATGCCTTCACTCTTCAACTCACGTAAGATTTGATCACAGAGAACTCTTGAAGACTAACTAGGCTAAACAAGTAAGTTCGGATTTCGCCAAGAGGATATGCAAGAGACTATAGTGCTCTACCCAGCTCTAGGCATGGGCCATGTAATCTGCACGGTAGAGCTTGGCAAACTCATCTTTAACCACTATAAAAACCAATTCTCGATTACCATACTTCTCATTACCTCTGAAGTTCTGCACGACCCAAGCATCGATCTTTATGTTGAAAACATCTCAAAGTCTTATCCTTTTATCACATTCCGTCGTTTTCCATACCTTCCTGTTGACACAACCCCAACTCGGAGCAAGGCCGCCAGTGCTTTTGAGTGTATCCGAAACAACACCCCCAACGCTCTTCAGTCTCTGAAGGAGATCTCAGCTGTGAGTAAAGTTAAAGCTTTTGTTATTGACTTGTTCTGTGCTCCTCCACATTCTGTTGCCAGAGAACTAAACATTCCCACCTTTTTTTTTCTTCACTTCTGGTGCTGCTTGTCTCTCTGCTTTCTTGTAATTACCCACAATCCATGAACAACATCATGAGAGCTTCAAAGATCTGTTTGGGGTTATTCTTGATTTCCCTGGAATCCCACCTCTGAAAGCTATTCACGTGCCTGAACCCGTCCTCGATAGAAAAGATCCGGCTTACAACAATTTTATATATTTCCGTATCCAACTCCCAAAAGCTGATGGAATAATGGTGAGCAGCTTTGACAATCTTGAACCAAAAGCCCTCGAGGTCCTTTCTAACAATTTATGTGTTCCTAATGGCAAAACCCCAAAATTTTACCGCATCGGTCCTTTGATTGCTGGTCAAACCGGAGCTCAACACCATTGCCTTTCATGGCTTGACAGGCAACCGAGTAAGAGTGTGGTGTTTCTTTGCTTTGGCAGCCGTGGAACGTTCACCAGGGAACAGCTCAAAGAAATAGCTAATGGATTAGAGAGAACTGGGGAGAGGTTTTTGTGGGTGGTCAAAATGTGCCACTCAATGCGGAGAGTAAGCAGACTGATCACACGACTGACTTCGAGTTGGATTTGTTGGGATGAGTTGTTTTGCAAAACCTGCTGCATTGAAGCTTGCGGAAGACCCTGCATTGGCAATTAAGCTGAAGAAGAAAAAGAAGGTGAATGTCGGATTGAAGCCTCCAAAACTCATCAGAAAAATTGAGCTATTGATTTTGGGGATAATTCAGAAGGCTATGTACTCAAGGAACCAAGTTCTGGAATTTGAAGATCAAGAAGAGAAGAAGCTGAAGGAATTTGAAGGAAATTGAAGTAGCTGTGCAGATTTGAAAAAATCAGTAATTGCAACAAGAAGAAAATCAGAGGTAGAAGTGCAGAGCAGGAAAAATGAAAAAGCTGAAATAATTAAGCTGGATTAATTAGCATAATCAAGAATTACTGGAGACAAGCAAAACAAGAGCAGCTGCTCCATGCATCAAGCATTTTCACTTTTATGGCCTGACAATCGGATTTGCATGTTTGTTTTTTGGAGCTGAAGAATCAAGTTGCTGCTAAAGAATTAATTACTAGTCATGCTGTACAAGTTTCAGTTTTTACCAATGATAGTTTTAGCAATGCAAAAGACAAAATGAATTGCTTTTGTGTTTTGTCAAATTAGGAAATGTCAGTCAACTTTACTCATCAGTTTAAGTCTTTGTACTTTAGAAAAAATCATTAACTTGTATCAGAACATGAAGGAGCTGCATAAAAGGCTTCTTGCTTTTCATTTTCGTAATGGAATGAAAAAAACCAGAAACTTTCAATACAAGATCACTTTCTTTTGAGATTTCAATCTTCTTGTTATGTTTTTAATTTTCCAATGTTGCCTTTGATTTTCCAGCAGCTATTACTTTAAGTTGAGTAACAGTAGCAGAGAAAAATATAGTTCATGTTCTGTTTTGTCAAAATCGAAAACCAGTTTTGAAAAGTCTTGTATCCAGAAGTTCCATCAGTTCTCGCAAGTTTCAATTTTTTGTTCTGAACATCATCCTTTTATATCCTTTATCAGTTCTCGCAAGTTTCAATTTTTTGTTCTGAACATCATCCTTTTATATCCTTTATTCCTTCTGAAGTTGAGATTCCTTGAAAAATAGACAGCTGAAGTAGTTTTGCACATTCAGAGGTTGAGAATTGAAATTTTACTGTTCCATTCGGTTACAAAGGAGAGCTACATACGTTTTTCAATTTACACAAAATTTCCTGTCATACATTCCCTGATTTGTGAGAGGCTTGAGTTGGAGTTTTGAAGGAGCAACCTACAATCGAATTACAAAGCAGAGGAGACCGAAGCTACAATTTTTGGCTGTTGAAGGCTGGCGTGAACAGTGCACGTGAACAGTGCACCAGTTGATTGACAAAAGGCTTCAACCAACATTGATCTTCGACAGGTTCTGGGCTGAAGGTGCTATCTTCTATCCTTTGATGGGGCATCTTCAAGAGGATTCGATATTGCCAGACGGTTTCATTGAGCGAGTCAAAGACAGAGCCTTGGCGGTGAAAGCATGGGCCCCACAAGTGGCGGTGCTTATCCATGATGCGGTAGCGGCGTTTGTGACTCATTGTGGGTGGAACTCAACTTTGGAGGCGGTAGTCGCTGGAGTTCCAATGGTGGCGTGGCCTCTACACGCAGAGCAGCACATAAACAGGAACCTGTTGGTGGAGGAGATGAAGTTGGCGGTTGGGGTGGAGCAGAGAGACGAAGATGGATACGTGAACGCGGCGGAGGTGGAGAGAAGAGTCAAAGAGATCATGGTTTCCGACAGGGGTAGGGAGCTGAGACAAAGAAGCTTGATGATGCGAGAGAAAGCTTCGCAGGCTTTGGGAGAATCTGGGTCGTCCATTAAAGCCCTTGACAAGTTGATCCAGAGGTTAAAGCACGGCTGAGAGATTCTATGTCTCTCCAAGAAGTGACACTCATGAACTGTTTACTATTTTGTCACGTTCAGGTTCTGTTTTCTCCAGTTCATTGCTTTTGTTTTATAAGACCAAGATACCCTTCTTCCAAAATCAACAATTTCAGCACGTTTAGCTCCAGTACTGTTGGTGAATGTGTTAACGGAGATACTACTTTTTAGAATCATATAATAATATTGATTTACACTTTAATGCCTTAAATAAATAGTTTCATTTTACTTTATATTGTATACAATAATTAAAAATATTTAATTAATATAATTTTACTACTAAAAAAAGTGGGCTGTGTTCTGGTATTCTCTGCTCCCACACATAAGCATTGCCTTTGATGTTCCTTGAGCTCCTGCCAAGGTTTTGGCATTCCAACAAGCATCTGTCAAGGTATGTGATGATGCTAAAGAGACGGCACAGGAGGTGGTTGCTGAAGAAAGTAAGATGGCACATGAAGTTAAACAGAAGGTTGAAGATGTGCACGAGAAGGCAAAAGAGACAGCTTCAAGGAAGGCCCATGAAGCCGAAGAAGTGGTAGAAGAAGCTTGTGAGAAAGCCGAAGATTCTGCGGCTCGTAAAGCTCATGATGAATGAGAGCGCAAAAGGGTCTCTAAGCAAAGCCGAAGAGTCTGCGGCTCATAAAGCCCATGATGCGAGGCAGAGTGCAAAAGAGTCTCTTAAGTAAAGCCGAACATGCGGGCAAAAGATTTGGGAATGACAATGGGGACGGATATAGCTCTAAACCTGACACAGCAAACAGAGAACGCAAAAGAGAAGATATCCGAGGCGGCAGAAGAAAATAAAGAGAAAACAGAGCAAGCTAAAAGGCATTGGTAACATGAACTAAGGCACATGGCTTCAACGGAGACGCTGGATTTTTCCATGGGGATGACCAATCTGACGGGTTTTGCCACATTTTATGGGATGTGTGTGTGGGTGACATTTATCTCAAGCTATGTTTTGGCTAGAGCTTTGCCTAGGCAAAAGTTTGCGTTGGTACAGAGCAAAATATATCCTGTTTATTTCAGGGCAATGGGTTATTGCATTGGATTGGCTTTACTTGGACACATGATCGGAAAACGAAAACTGTTGCTCACCGGCACGGCCGATAAGCTTTAAGTGTATAACCTCCTAATTGCGTTCTTGATGGTTTGGTTCAATGGGCTGTATTTGGAACCCTTGGCCACAAAGGTACCATTTCTTTATATGCGCCAAAGTTAAAAGGAGCCTTTTTTCGAGCTAGTTTCATTAACCTGTAACTTTATTCATGTAGCATAGTTTATAAGAGAGTAAATAGAGTTAGATTGTCTTCAACGTATTAAAACTGGCGGTTCATGAAACTATCTGCTCTGTTTTTAAATTGTCTACAACTTTTTGGTACCTGTTGACGAAGAATTTTTTTTTTTTCAGAGTGATGAATAGTGGCATTGGCGTGAGGAATAATGTCCTTTTTCATGTTTTTCTTTGCATAATGAATCAATGACAGGTGATGCTTGAGAGACTGAAAATTGAGAAGGAAGAAGGGAGAGGAAGAGAAAGTCAAGCCACCGAAGCTGAACAGCGACAAGCCACTGATCCTACTGCAGGCGCAACCACGAGGGCTGGTGAGGCTCCTGCAACTGCCGGTGAACGGCCGGAGCGAGATGAAGCCACGTCAAGAATTGTGATATTGAGTGGGAGGCTGAAGAAGCTTAATTCGTATTCATCTTTGCTCAACATATTCACCCTCATGTCCCTCACCTGCCACATGGTCTACTTAGGCCAGTGACTTGGCGTTACTTGTTAATATCTGTAACGCTTGTTAGTTCCCATAGGGTTGCAAGTTTTTTTTCCTTGTACATTAGCTGATATACCTTCTGAGGAATGCTGTCGTGTGTTCTAAATCCAGTTATCATATTGTACAGAGAACAAGAAAACAAGTGTTCAGTTTCATTTTATTAGTACACGATTAGGTGTCAGATAGCCCTTATTTTGGTTTGGACGCATTCATCTTTCTATTCATATTTTGGCTCCGGTAGTATGGCTCTACCATAGGGACAAAAGCCACTTTTCAAAGTTAATACAATCGAGTCGAGAGTCTTACTACGACTGCAAAACTAAAGTCAAATCAGCTGGTTCCATTAGGAATTTGTTTTAGAAAATAATTAAAGCACAGTCCTTATTTATTGTATCGAGACTCTTAGGTGTCGTCATCCAACAGCCCCTCTTTTTAGAGCCTAAATTTTCTCTTCAGTTTTTATCGTGTCTTATTGTGTCCAGTAAATCTCAGCCATTTATTTATTCGTATCTTATTGTGTCCAATAAATCTCAGTCATTTATTTATACAGGTTTCACGTTTATTTATGTAAAACCTACACAGAACTTGTATAATTTAATATTTTAAATTTACTGGATACAATAAAATACTATAAAATTAAACAAAAGATCTTGTTCATCTTTTTATGCTTTTGTGTAGCAATTTCCCAGAAGTAGGATAATTGTAAGTCACCTTAGCTCGATTGGTAAAGGGTGTGTTTGAATAACAGAATCCACTGTTTGACTAAGCAGTTAGGCAAATACTTGATAAATGGTTGACTCAGCCAACCCAATCGGCCAAAACCAATAAGCCGCTCCACCCTATCCCAATCTTAAAAAGTCAAGTTTGCCAGACCTCTTCAGCTCGTCGCTCTCGTTTTCTCCGGAAGGTCTCGCGTTTTCTCTCTACTCTTCGTAACCAGCTGGGAACCGTCGAAATCAGGTTGGCCTCGTTGGGATCTGTTCATCGTCGAAATCAGGTTCTACTCTTAACTACCAAACCCTTCTCCTTCTTTCATCATCCTCTGATCTCTTTCTCTCTTCCGTCGAGCTCAAGCCATGGTTAAATTCTATGATTGTTTCCTTCTTTGTTTTTTTTACTGGTTTTGATATGAATTTCATGCTCTAATATCTTCGCTTGTGTGTGCTTTCTTTCTAGGGTTTTGGCGAAATTGTCGTGGCGATGGAGCTGTTACCGATCCTAACGATCTTCACTTTCTCACTCGTCCTGTTTTTACCTCATCATACTCTTTTTGCAACACCATACGTTACTTCTTCAGTAACATGATTTTGGTCCCTTTTTTATATTTTTGGCAAAAAAAAATTTTAAGTTCTGAGGAGAGATGGTCGATGGACCGAGCAAGATGCTTCAATTCAGTGATTGATAAGTTTGCTGAACGTGGGCTTCGATCTTTGAGGTATCTTGTTCTTTTACCTTTTATTTGCTCAGGAAAGATTCAAATCACGGCCAATGGTTGTAGATAGAATCGTGAGGTTGACCTGATAATAGATTGGGAATCCTTAACAAGCACAACTTTGAATCAAGTAATGAGGCTGGATTTATTCAGTGACTCCTTTATGAGCTTATCTCTCAGCGTCAAGTTTGGATAAGTTTAGAATAGCCATGTCCTGGTTATAGTTACCGCTTGTTTATAGAACAAAAGGGATGCTAATTGGTTAAGACTTAAGAGGCATTCTGGCTTTGGTAAAACATTTTCTTTGCTTTATTTTTGACAATTGGATTTGGGTTGATGGTTGCATTCCTTGTTTACTCTGTTTTTTAAATTAAACCATTGAAAGTTTCAATTAGATCACTTTTTGAATTCATTTATAATGACAGTCTAATATTTTACTTCTTGACTAGTGTTTTGTGGCATGTTTATTACTAACTGCTGTTTCTGATTGAAAAATGAACAGAAATATGGAAACACCGATATTGAAGGCGTTGACTCAACTAATGCATGCTATGAAGGAACAGCAGCTTTGCTGAATTGTGTCAACTGGGTTGAGAGTACTTCATGGGATGGACGCTATGGGCTTGTTGTGTGTACTGATAGTGCCGTAAGATCAATTTTGTTTGCTTCTGACACTTCCATGAGTGAACATGCTGAATAGTATTTGAACTTTTAACATGCATTTGTGATTAATTGGAAATTAGTGATGGTGAATCTTGCATCTGCTAAGTGGTGGTTATAAATGGACACAAACCTGGTATTTCAACACATGTTTCTAAAGTTCTTTTTGTTTACCAGGTTTATGCAGAAGGACCTGCCTGTCCTACCGGAGGAGCAGCTGCCATTGCCATGCTAATAGGTCCTGATGCACCTGTTTCTTTTGAAAAGCAAATATAGTGGGGAGTCATATGTCTGATGTTTATGACTTCTACAAACCTGATCTTGCTAGTGAATATCCAGTAAGCTTCACAGAAGCTCCTTTTTCCTTTTCTTGTTGTCTGACTAATGCATAGCCTGAAAAAAGTAATTTTATGTCTTCACTTTTAGAATTTCACCACCATCTTTTACTGTTGCTCATCAACTCATGTAATTTACATTTATGGAGGTTATTTGATTTGTTTGACTGTGAAATATTAACTGATGCTGCTATTCAGTACCTAAATCAGGTATCTTTGATCATGATGAAAGCAATTGCCATGAAAGGAAAACAATATTAAGGAATGTTTTTCCCTATATTCTTGCAATCTCCTGCTCCTGGTTACTTAAATTGATGTATTATGCTAAAAGGATAAGGAGCTTGTTATTAAAACTATAGATTGACTTTAGGTATGATTTGTCAATCCTTTAACAGAAAAATCAATCCTATCAGACTATATCAATTGCTTGAAATTCCCTGCATATTTCTTCAACATGTGTTGAACAGAGCATGAAAGTTTGCTCTACACTACTACATTTCCTTAAGTTGCAGTTGTTTTTACAGGTTGTGGATGGAAAGCTATCTCAAACATGCTACCTCATGGCTCTTGATGCATGTTATAAACATTTCTGCACCAAGTAAGCCCATAAAATTCTGAAGTTGTTCTCGTGGATTACAGTGTTTTGATGATTATGGTGATGTATTAAGAAAATACTTTGCTATCTTGTAATCCTTAGGTATGAGAAATTTGAGGGCAGTCAATTCTCTCTTTTTGATGCGGATTATGTTGTATTTCATTCTCCTTACAACAAGGTAGAGAACTTATTATAATCATACGTATACTTGTTCCTTATTTGTTAAGTACAATTCCTTAATATTGGCATTACTAGGTCCTGAATTATTTAATAAGTACAATGTTGACTGCAGCTTGTCCAAGAAAGCTTTGCTCGCTTGTTGTTTAATGGTTCAATCGCCAATGGTCACTGATGGGTCAAATTCAATGGAAAACTGTGAAATCGCAGTAAATGAGTTCTTATACTATCAAGTTGTGTCTTTAGCACTAAGGCTTTCCCATTGTAATTTTCTTTTCAAATAAATGTCTCTTAGTAATTTATTTGTTACTGGCTGAATTCATAAAGTTTACTTCTATTGAGTAATTTAAGTTTTCTCAGCAATTGGCAATTGCAGACGTAAATATGATCTAATCATAAAGAAATACCCTGTAGATAATAAAAAAAGTTGCCGTTGGTTTTCAAGGCATTAGAAGTTTAGAATGCGCAAGAACATCCTAATTAAGATGCCAACACTCCACTGGGACACAATCGCGCTGATGCTTAGAAAATTTCAAGAGCTTTTTGACGTTAATTGTATAAAAGCTTTATTGTAAACATTATGTTAAAACTTTGGGAGAACCATCTTATATATATATCACAATTGTAAAACCGGCTGTTGTGTTACACTGGTATTAGTATAAATGGCTGTTAGACGTTGTTTTTGTGTTGTTAAATTTCATTTGTGTTGTTATTATTATTATTATTATTATTATTATTATTATTATATGTTTTTATTAAAGTTATTAGTTTAATTTTTGTAGAATTTAATATCTTTTTTTTGAAATAGATTTTAATATCTAAATTCTTATAAGAATATTGAACATTAACAGCTAAGATATTTAATATTCATACCTTTATAATTTTTTTAAAAGTCATGTTCTCAATAGTCATATTACACATTAACAGCTAATACTGAACAATTAATTTTATTAAACATCAAATAGTAAACAGCTAATAGAATCAACTAGTCAAATTAGCTGATAGAATCAATTAACAACTAATGCAATCAGCTGATTGCCAAAGCTGATTGTCAAATAGGATCATAGTCCAATTTTCCAAATCCTCAACTCGAGCTAGAGCACCGGTTATATATATAATGAACATAGGCAAAACCAGACTAATCATGTCAATTTTCATCATAAATTATATGTCAGCGTTCGATTAAGGTGTCTTTGGATATTAGAATTGTAACAAATTAAATTCCATAATTCTAATACTTAAATGTAATAAGTATTAAGTTACGGGACGACTTTTGACTCAAGTAACCATGTCAAATTTTACTTTTCAATGAAATGAAACCTTAAGAATATAAAATACAATGTAAAAGAAAGAGATGCTAAGTAACACATTTATTAATAAGCAATTTTGTAAATATAAGAAAATAATTTAATAGAAATTTGTAATAATTAATTATAAGATAAGCGTTTAAATGTGTATAACACGTAAATAATGTGTATTTATACGTTTTATTATAATTATTATAAAGTCAAATGATGGATTAAATTTTATTTATAGAATTCATAATCTAAAACTTTAACCTAATATTATTACTTATCTTAACCGAAAGGAAATGAAATAATTTATTATAGTCAAATGAAAAATAAATCAGCACACACTTTTATTGAAATTGTCAAATTTTCCTTACAGGTAAAAATCCACTTCAAACTTTCTCAGCACCGCTATTAATCATCACACTTGATATTCATAGCATAATCAATCTTGTTGGTGATAGATTCAATCCTTTCTTTGATGGAATCAATTGTATAATTCAGGTGCTTCCACTGGGTTGAGCTTTGCAATTTCTCACATGTTACACCATCCACTGAAATCAGTTTGGACTTGAGCTTTTCATTCCCTTCTTTCTGTTTCATCAATTTATCCTTCAGCTTGTGTATATTCCCCCTCGGAAACATTTCTTGATCCACCATGTAGTTATCTTTTTTGTTCGTTGGTAAGTCGTCAAAACTATTTGCAACATGTAAAGCTTGTGGCACGGAAGGCCAAGCATATGGTTGAACATCATAAGGGCTAGACATCACTACACAAGCAATAACCCCACAAAGTGTTGTGAGTTCATCCGGTTTCTTCACCAAACCACTCTTCCTTTTCTTGAAACTGACTTTCCTAAGAGACTCGTTAGGAATCAAATCAGGCTTCACCCTCCTTTTACGCATTTCAACTCAACGAGGGAAATATGTAGAAGGAAGTTTTAGAATGCAAAGCGGCTAAAGTATTTATAGGCAAGGATGCCATTTTCTAAGATTGTAGAATAAGACAAAATAAGGAAGTTACTTAATGAAGGTCAATAACTTCTTGAATAACTTAGCAAAATCCAAGAGTGAAATGGTAGAATA
>JAOTAX010000003.1:5545642-5562127 GCA_025629825.1 Erythroxylum guanchezii
AAAGAACGAAGTTATTTAAGGGTCAGGGGTACACTGCCCCCCCCCCCCCAAAATTTAAAAAAATTAATATTCAGGCCCTCCTATATTAAATTTCTGGCTCCGTCACTACACGTAAGGGATGATTGATGAGATATTTTAGCATTAAAAAGACTTTGGATGTTTTGCTTAAATATTTATTTTGGTCTTATATACGTCACGATGTTGGAAGAATTTGTGCAAATAGTATTACATATAGCCAAGCTAAACCTAAGTTTATGGCACGTGGTTTGTATTTTCTTGTATCAGTCCCTAGTAATCCTTACGATGATATTTGTATAGATTTTATTTTAGGTTTACCTAAGTATAAAGGGAGTAAATATTCTATCTATTTTGTTATTGATAAGTTTTATAAAATGACATATTTTATTACATATAATAAATTTGATGTTGTAAACAACATAATTGGTCTATTCTTTAAGGAGATAATACAACTCCACGTTGCTCCTAGGATTATTATGTCTAAAAAAGATTGTAAGTTCCTTAGATAATTTTGGAATATGCATTCAAAACTAACAAGGATAGAGAGAAAATTATCTTTAAACTAGGTGGTTAGGTGTGGGTACGCATGAGACCGGACAAGATTCTCTGTCCAATTTTACTCTGTCTTATTCTGTCTCAAGAAATCTCAGTCATTTATTTTGCGAGACCCACACGGGACCCACATAAATGAATGATTGAGATTCATTGGACACAATAAGATACCATAATATTGGACAGAGAATCTGGACTCGCATGAGACAGGAGAGGCTCCCAAACAGAAGAAAATCTAAACTATAACTAAGAGGAGAGTGTCCATTTCAAGTTGTTGAATGAGTCAACGATAACACTTATAAATTAAATATTCTAAGTAAGTATACTGTGAGATCTACTTGTCAATGATAATACTTATAAATTAAATATTTCATATGAGTATAACGTGAGAGCTATTTTAAATTTTAAATTTAACATGTTTTAATGTAAATGATGATTCGATAACAAATATTTTCAAACAAGGATTAAATGATGGGAATCAAGTTACCTTTGTTTCTTTGTTTTTTTTAGTTTGCTAGGTAGACCAATTATGCAAACAAGAAATAAAATGCACTCGATAAGATGGTGAGAGAAGTGAATATATGTATAGAATCAATCCAAATTGAAGGATGAGCATTGATTAGCTTTATTCAAGCTAAGGTTGGAGATAACTTAGATATGAATGCTACATATAATATGATTGTGTATTGGCCTATATAACTCGTTGAAAAATTCGCGGTGGGAGTCATTCTTCAACACACAAATGATTTGGACTATGTCTATCTTCAAAAGTTATATATATCTACATTCTACATCTATAGGCATATATTGGATCATGTACTGATTTATAAAGTTAAAGAAAGATTCACAATTTCACTTATAGGCATATTTTAGACCATACCTAATCTCTCAAAGACACAAAAATCTCACAGTTACCAAACATGGATGTTTCTTAATGGTCTTATAGTATTCAAAGTTAATACGGTATGATCCATGATCATGGCCCAAACTTTGCCCTATTAAAATCTTAATTTTTGTTTAATTTTATAAATTTTAGTTTTGTGTTTTAATATTAAAGGACTATTTCTTTTAAGTTGTAGATACATCTTTAATTACCAATATAAACGTGAGATTTTTCTTTTTGGTTCTTAAAAATTTTTGAAATTATCAACTTATTTAATTTTGATATTCAAATCATCTCATACCCTTGGTTCTAGTATAACAAAAGATAAAGATTCTTTTATACCTTTGGTTCATGATTTCATATAATTATTGACTCAAGTTTTCATCCTTAATTTGATTTCAACTTTTTTAGGGGCTTGATTTAAAATAAGTGTGTTTAATTTTAAGGTTTCATCCTTGTGTTTCACATCACTTATTTTCCTATAAATTAGTGCATACTTCGACGCCTCAAGAACGGAAGCTTATATTTCATAACATGGTCCAAAGAATTGTTGATGGTATATTCTTATTTTTGAACCAATTGCACACCTATTTATAGAGCATAATCATTTGATTGATGTAGGCCCACCACCTTCAGAGCATCGAGTCACCTTCAGGCCTTTCCTATTTCATGCATTAAGTTAATCCTACTGGTAAGTACTCAGGATGTTATAGCTTTAATTTTAGGCCAATGATGGGCTCCCCATCTCTTCTAGATGAATGAGAGTGGAGATCTTCTATCCAATCCTACTTTGTCAAACCCTATTTAATGCCCAAAACGACATCATTTTGTCCAATAAACAAGGTTGGACAGTCTTTAAACTCATGTGCAATGGCCAAAACGATGTCATTTTGAGCATTGAACAGAATTGGGCAGGATAAAATTAGATAGAGGATCTGAACTCGAGAAACGAACGAATGGAAGAAAAATATAGTGTTCTTAAGTTTGGAGGATGGTAATCTATAGTTGCTTAGGGCTATATAGGGTGATGTTAAACCAACATCAATGTTATATGAAAGAAATGACTATTTTCATTAATAATAATACTGGTCTGCAGGTATATCATGGGATTATTTTCTCAAGAGAAAAATAGTATTTGAAAGAGGGAGCATAAGAGACCATTCCCGCCTTAATTGACCATGATATGGTGAAGGTGAAATTCTTTAATGCCATAACCATTTATCCATTATTTTCCATGCTTATATATGTTGCTCTATATATTTAAGCTTTGAGTTTTATTATAAGCTTATGTGAAAATGGACTAAGTGACATGGGAGGGGCGTTAGATATTAATGGAGAAATTTGTGAGTTGCCTTCTTAGTGCTTTAGTCAGAATAAAATCTTGCTAAAAAAGCGTAGTTAATTTCCTTACTTACCACCTATTTATTGAAATGTCTCTTTGAGTTATATACTTGTGTGGCTGTCATTTTTATCATCTGGTATTACAACGAAGCTCTATATTTTTGTTGATATTCTTACTTTAATTTCTAAAACAGAGTAGAAGACCAACAAGAATTATGGTGTAAATCCTTCGTTACCAATGCTATCACACTTGTAAGGCAGCGGGTATAAAATATGGAACAAAAAGTTGAAGAAGTTATTTATGTCCCAGGATTTATGGGATTTGGTGGAGAAAGGCTACATTGAAGTTGAAAGAGTGGATAATCAAGACATCCACAAGAAAGATGTTAAAGTTCTATTCTTCATTCAACAAGTAATGGAAGAATCAACATTCCCTCGTATGACAGCAGCTACAAAGTTAAAGGAAGCTTGGGATGCTCTATAAAAAGGATGTTAAGTTAAAGTCAAAGTACGCACTGTCAAACTTCAAACTCTTTAATGCAAATTTGAGAGTTTATTTATGAGTGACATTGACACTTTAGAGAACTATTACAAAAAAAATGTAGATTGTTCATCCAATAAGAAGGTATGGTGAGAATTTACATTTAAGAGCAATCAATTCGGCATTTCAAACAATCAACATACTTGTTAAAAATGCATATGAAATGCTTATGAGGCTCCTTTCCAATTATTACGTTATTGTAACCGAGTGCTTAAACTGTCTCATATCTATTTTGGATACCAGGCTCATTGCTAACTGTTCCTTATCTGATAAGGATACATGACTCATTTTACATAGTGATCCTTAGGCTCTTAATCACTTTCTAAGCTCGAGGCTCTTTTCACACTTTGAGCTTTAAGCTTTGATCGGTGGCTATTCTGGTCACAGCTGTCATTATGTGATTGTGCATTCATGTATGGAATGCATCTATCACAATCAATCATATAATGAAGCACATAGTTCATCACATTCACATTCAAGCAACACTTCAATATCTCATCACATTAAGAAAAGAATGTTCATGATATTTGTGAAAGTTTCCTAGCTGGAAAATAGCAAAGGGATTTTTTTTCCTAAAGGGAATTCAAGGAAGGTAAGAACATTAGATGAATTGATACATCCAGATGTCTACAGACCAATGCACACTCCTTCTTTAAATGACCAAAAGTACTTCATTGTCTTTGTTGATGATTGTCCATCTTCAGAAAATTCAAGTTATTTGTTGAAAAGCAAAGTGGACAGCCTATAAAAGTGTCACAGACAGATTAAGAAGGTGAATTTATGATAGAGGAATTTGATAATTTCTATTTTGAATCTTGCATTTAAAGACAATTAACAACTAACTACACTCCACAACAAAATTAAGTTGTGGGGCAAAAGAATAGGAGTCTTGTAAAGATGGCCAAGAGTAGGTTCAAAGCCAAGGATTTACCAAAGAATTTATGGGTAAAAGCAATACACGCAATAGCTTACATTCTTAACAGAAGTGTTATAACATCACTACCTCACGAGACTCCTTTTGAAGCTTGGAATGAGTGGAAGCCTAAGGTAACTCATTTCAAGGTTTTTGGTTATATTACCTGTATGCACATTCTTTCTCAAAAAGAGAACAAAGCTTGATGAAAATAGTTAAAGTGCTTTTTTGTATGATATAGTAGTGAAACTAAAGGCTATCGATTTTATAATCCTCTCACCATGAAGTTACTAATCAGTTGTGATGCTGTGTTTGATGAGAAAAATATTTGAAAATGGGATGAAAAACAACATTTTGTAGGTTCCTTTTTGGAAGATGATGATCATGGAGAAAGTACAATGGTGAATGGTGATGCCAATAATGATTGTTCTCATTCCTTCCTCACCATCCAACTCAACCATCCTTCTTAATTCATCAAATCCAGCAACTTCTAATTCTCTTTCCTCTTTAGAAACTCCACCATGAAAATAGAGGAGTTTGGTTGAAATTTATACAACTGAAGAGAGATTTCAAATTGTACAAGTGCAAGAGCCAATTTCCTTTGATGAAGCTGTGAAATTTAACGAGTGGCATGTTGCAATGGATACGAGGGGTATATTACAATGGATAAAGAGATGAAGGGCTTGGAAAAAACAAGACATGAAAGTTGTGCACTCTTCTAAATGGAGCAAAAATGGTTATCTTAAAGTGGATTTACAAAGTAATCAGTTCAGAAATACAAAGGCAAGCTGGTTGCTCGAGGCTACATACAATAAGAGGGTGCAAATTTTGATGAGACATCATACCACTTGCAAGGTTCGATATTGTACGCACTCTCTTAGCCTTAACAATTAACCAAAAAAGGAGTATTAATTTTATGTAAAAACTCAGTTTTTCCTAATGGTGTTTTGAATGAATAAGTGTTTGTAAAGCAACCAAAAGGCTATGAAGTGGTAGGTTAAGAAAATAAAGACTATCACTTAAAGAAAGCATTATATGACCCAAAACAAGCTCTATGGGCCTAGTATTAGAGGATCAAAAGTCATTCCATTTCGTGTGGATTTCAACATAGTGCTAGTACGCCAACCTTGTATGTCAAGACTAAAGGAATTGATTAATTATTAATTGTGTGTCTTTATGTGGATGACTTGATTCATACTGATAATAATGTTGTCTTGATGAATGAATTTAAAAAATTTATGATTTTTGAGTTTGAAATGACACATGAGAATGATGAATTACTTTCCTAGGTTGGAAGTGAAGAAATATGATGAGGGAATTTTCTTTTCAAACGAAAAATATTTTAATGATCTTCTTGCTAGGTTGACAATGTAGGGGTGCAAGCTAAAAAAGACTCCTATTATTACTAATTAAAAATTCAACTTGAATGATAAAAAAGAAAGGATAGACGCTCATGTCTATCGCACTTCGATTGGAAGCCTGCCCTATTTGGCAAATAACATACTAGATATTGCTCTTGCTAGCAGTGTTTTTTCATGATTCACACAAAACCCTAGAAAATTACATTATGGTGCTGCTAAAAGAATATTGAAGTACATGAAAGGAACTAGCTCATTCAAAATTTGGTATGGTAGAACTAATAATTTCAACTTTTATGTGTTTTGTAATAGTTAGTGAACATGTTCAATTGATGATTGGTGAAGTATAAGAGGCTATGTTTTTACTCTTAGAAGTGATGCTATCTCTTGGAGCTTAAAGAAGCAATCTTGTTATGCATTGTCTTCCTCTAAAGTCTAATATATGGATGTCACTGCAGCAGCATGCAAAGCTTTCTGATTGAGAAGAATTTCACAAGATATGTAGTAAAATCAAGCCAAGGCAACAACAATTCATTGTAACAACTAGTCAACCAATGTTATGACAAGAAATCATGTTTTTCACAATTGTACAAGACATATAGAGACACGTCACTATTTTATTAAAGAGCTGGTGCAACAAGGGAACATTCAAAGGACTTATTGCAATATTGATAAATAAGTAGATGATGTGTTCATCAAGCCACTTGCTTTGCAAAAATTTATTTCTTTTAGAAAAAAATAGGAGTTAAAATTTTCTCCATTAAAGGAGAATATGTCAGATATTAACAATAGAATTTGTTAATTGTTTTCTTAGTGGCCTAGTCAGAATAAACTTTTGCTAAAAAATTCATATTCAGTTTAGGTTCCTATTAAGTATTTTGTTTTTTATTTGTTAATGTCTATCCTGAGGAAATAGTTTTGATTTATTTGCCTATATAGGAAAGGAATTAGATGAATAAATATAAGTTAGTTCTGTGTTCAATTTCATTACCTATCACATGTTTGTTGAAATATCTCTTTAAATTTTTATTTATCCTTTGATAGCTAATTTAGTATCCTTGTGTGACTGCCATTTTCAACAGGGTGTAAGAAGGTAGCCTTATAAGTCATGACCTTTCAATTGTGCCTTAATACTTGCTACCTATTAGACCATTTTAAGGACTATAACCAGAAGTGAAAATCTTAATTTCATTCTCCCATCACTATGTTCGTAAATTATACTATTTTCTTTGTTGGATTGAATTGCATACTGATCTGGTCTATGTATTTTAAAACTTGTAAAATAAGGTCAAAAAGTGTTCTTAACAAACATTTTTGTAGAACAAGATTAGGAGTCATTCTTGGTGTAGATATTTCCATGATAAAGTTAGTGTAAATTTGGTGTTTTTGACATAGGCATTTAGATAATAAAGTTAGTGTAAGTATTACGAGAGTGTTTAAAGAGAGAAAAATCTTTTCTTATATAGGAGATAGTGAAATTACCTAAAATTTATACATAAATAAAAGGTTACGAACATGATTTATATTTCAATATTTTATGAAAGGTTAAAATAAATCTTTAATGTTATTTTTTTATATCATTTAACACTGAATTATTTTTAAAATTATGTTAGTTTTTATTGAATTTAAATTATTTAATTTTGACATTATACAAGCTAAATATATGATGCAAATATTAAGAATTAATTGCAACCCATTCTTATTAGAGTTTAAGATGTAATTAATACTATATTAAAATATTAAAATATAACACGGTATTATACCCAATAAAAAATTACTTAAACACTTTAAGAAAAGGTAAGATGCAATTTACACCTTTTAACTTAAATTCGATTTTCCTAGAAAATAAAGGAACTTGTTGATATGAAACATGTTTATCAGGAGTATCATACAATTTAAAGGAAAATTTACACATTAAAAAAAAGAAATAAATTTATTACAATGAGACGAATAAATGAATGATAGAAGCATTTTTAAAGCGAAATTACTTTTGCATGTTCTTACTCTTTCTCCAATTTATCCTTCAGCTACCGCAAGCATCTCATGATCTATCGTGTACTTATTTATTTTGTTTGCCAATGCCTCATTCTCGTAACAAGTCTGTGCAACGTGTAAAGCTTCTTGCAGAGAAGCCAAAACTTATGGTTAAGCATCAAGGGTTACCAATCACTACACACACAGTAACACCGCAAAGTATCAAGAGATCACTTTAACATCTTCAGCAAACCATTCTTAGTGTTTATTTGGTTCAAATTTTAGAGGATGAATAAGTTTCTTTTTTTCATAAAAGTTGTTTTTAAGAAAATTAAGTATTTAGCTGTAAAATCTAAAAATACTTTTTTTCATAGAAATGATTTATTTTTAAGAAAATTAAGTATTTAATTGTAAAATTTAAAAGTACTTTTTTTTCATAGAAACGATTTTTTTTAAAGCTAAATACAGTTTTTTAGAAGCAAAATTTGAAGCTTTTTAAAAAATTACTTTTTTAAATAAAATTTTTAGATCAATTAATTAATAAATCTATTTTTAGTCTCATTTGTTTTTATGTTTTACTCATAATTTTTACAATACCCACAAACACATCTTTACGTTTATTTTGAGATTTATATAATATTATTTGACTTTTTAAATATATATTAATATTTATTTTTCATATTATTTTTACTTATATTATAATTCATATAAAAGATTTGGTTAGATATATTTTTATTTATATTTTATATAGTTTAAAATTATATAATAATTAATATATTGTATTTTGTATATTGTTTAATATATTTTAAATAATATTTATAACTATAAATAATTTTTGTTATAAAATAAAATATAGTTCAAATTACATTTTAATTTTATATTATCAGGCAGTTTATTGTATGAAACTTTTTTTAAAATTTTTTTTAAATAACAGCTAAGCAATTAATTGATTTCTTAGAAAAAAATTCTTTTAAAAAATTCCTTTTAACAAAAATTCTGCTGATAAAAACTCATATGTTATAACATAAGCTCGTCGAAACAGAAAATTCTATTGAAACTCGCTCGGAATCAATTGAATCTTTTATTGACCGGAAAGCCTGAGAATATGTCGAAGGTAGCGTTTAATGTTAGGCAGCTAAATTATTCGCGTGCAATCAACGGTGTGTAACAGGACAGGAGGATGCCATTTCTAAGCTTATAGAATAAGACAAATGAACTTGTTGATTCGTAATTGTCCTTCACTTCTTCAACCAACGCCGACAAATGCATTGAAAAGGTACAAGTGAAGTAACAAAAAGCAATTGTAAGTACTCTTAATTTCTTTGGCCGTGTCCTTGTAATAAATTCAGGAGTGTCCTTGGTATCTTTGAGGAATAATTTATAAGGTAAAAGATATTAAAACACCTTCTAATTTTCAATTTTTTAGAAATATTTATTCTAGCCACCGGACTTGAATTAGTTTAGACCTTTTATTGTAATAGCGAACCTCATTCTCTAGTGAATTCTAAGCTCTCTTTATTCCTAAAATATAACCCACTCGATTCAAACTTACGACTTTGGCACGTGGGAGCTTGAACCACCACTCCAGTGAGTGACTTGTTGGACTAAAACGTTATCCTTAACTAAAGCTCCAAATCTAAACTTTGATTAGTAAGACTATTATCGGTGCGTGGGTTCCACGACATTTCCTCTCCATCAAAATATCTCCGTCGTCCGTCCTCAGCTATTTATTGTGACAAGTGACAACCAAAACTAGTTATACAGTCCAAGCTTTTTTCCATCATCACTCGCCGGAGTGCTGATTTCGCCAAGAAAATATGCAAGAGACTATAGTGCTCTACCCAGCTCTAGGCATGGGCCATGTTATCTGCACGGTAGAGCTTGGCAAACTCATCTTTAACCACTATAAAAACCAATTCTCGATTACCATACTTCTCATTACCTCTGAAGTTCTGCACGACCCAAGCATCGATCTTTATGTTGAAAACATCTCAAAGTCTTATCCTTTTATCACATTCCGTCGTTTTCCATACCTTCCTGTTGACACAACCCCAACTCGGAGCAAGGCCGCCATTGCTTTTGAGTGTATCCGAAACAACACCCCAAACGCTCTTCACTCTCTCAAGCAGATCTCAGCTGTGAGTAAAGTTAAAGCTTTTGTTATTGACTTGTTCTGTGGTCCTGCACTTTCTGTTGCCAGAGAACTAAACATTCCCACCTTTTTTTTCTTCACTTCTGGTGCTGCTTGTCTCTCTTCTTTCTTGTACTTACCCACAATCCATGAACAACATCATGAGAGCTTCAAAGATCTGTTTGGGGTTATTCTTGATTTCCCTGGAATCCCACCTCTGAAAGCTATTCACGTGCCTAAACCCATCCTCGATAGAAAAGATCCGGCTTACAACGATTTCATATATTTCTGTACACAACTCCCAAAAGCTGATGGAATAATGGTGAACAGCTTTGACAATCTTGAACCAAAAGCCCTCGAGGTCCTTTCTAACAATTTATGTGTTCCTAATGGCAAAACCCCACCAATTTACTGCATCGGTCCTTTGATTGCTGGTCAAACCGGAGCTCAACACCATTGCCTTTCATGGCTTGACAAGCAACCGAGTAAGAGTGTGGTGTTTCTTTGCTTTGGCAGCCGTGGAACGTTCAATGGGGAACAGCTCAAAGAAATAGCTGATGGATTAGAGAGAACTGGGGAGAGGTTTTTGTGGGTGGTCAAAAATGTGCCACTCCATGCGAAGAGCAAGCAGACTGATCACACCACTGACTTCGAGTTGGATTCGATTTTGCCAGAGGGTTTCATTGAGAGAGTCAAAGACAGAGCCTTGGTGGTGAAAGCATGGGCACCACAAGTGGCAGTGCTTAACCATGATGCGGTAGCGGCGTTTGTGACTCATTGTGGGTGGAACTCAACTTTGGAGGCGGTAGTCGCTGGAGTTCCAATGGTGGCGTGGCCTCTACACGCAGAGCAGCACATAAACAGGAACCTGTTGGTGGAGGAGATGAAGTTGGCGGTTGGGGTGGAGCAAAGAGACGAGGATGGATACGTGAACGCGGCGGAGGTGGAGAGGAGAGTCAAAGAGATGATGGGTTCCGACAAGGGTAGGGAGCTGAGACAAAGAAGCTTGACGATGCGAGAGAAAGCCTCGCAGGCTTTGGGAGAATCTGGGTCGTCCATTAAAGCCCTCGACAAGTTGATCCAGAGGTTAAAGCACGGCTGAGAGATTCCGTGTCTCTCCAAGAAGTGACAGCCATGTAATGTTTACTATTTTGTCACGTTCATTGCTTTTGTTTTATAAGACCAAGATACCCTTCTTCCAAAATCAACAATTTCAGCCCGTGTAGTTTCGGTACTGTTGGTGAATATATTAACGGAGATATTACTTTTTTAGAATCATATAATAATATTGATTTAGTGCCTTAAATAAATATTTTCATTTTACATTATATTGTTGTATACAATAATTAAAAATATTTAATTAATATAATTTTACTACTAAAAAAGTGTCCCTTTACAAAGGCTTTCACATATACTTACAAAATAATTATATATATATGAAATTTAATAATAAATATCGTTATTTTTTATTTATAATGGCCATGAACATTTAAAACTTCAGTTCTTTTAAAGCCCAAATTAGAACTCATTCTTCGGCCCATGAACTTTTTTGGACAAAGTTCGAGTGCACTCTCTATGGAAATAGCTTTTTTGTTGATTGCAATATTTTAAAAATTAAATGTAAAATATTTAATATTATTAATTTTTAAATTAAAAATATTATTAAATAAAAATTAATTAATTAATTTTAAAATTAAACTATTAATTAATAAACTAACCAGTTTTTAATAATAATAGTTATTAAAATAAATTGAAATTAAAAGTTAAAAATAAATCACAATTTAAAATTTTTATAATTAAACAGATCAAATCAGTTAAATTTTTTAAATATTAATTTATTGCATAAAGATGCTATACTTTAGATTATAGTAAATCAAAACTTTATAATAATCTGAACATTAGAATAAAACAATACACATAAAATATCATCTCACTTAATTTGTACTTACTAGTTGGGGCCTAATAAACCAAAATATCAATCAATAAATAAATAAACCTAAAGACACCATCACATGACCCTCATGTATAAAGCGATCCCTTTTCACGTGCCACCACCACCAACTCTCCTCTCTCTGACCTCAAAGGCACCACCACTTGCCACCACAACCATGTGCTCCACCACAATACGCCACTCGCAATCCACGCGCCACCGCGCCGGATCATGCTAACCGCGGCCTCAGACGCCGCCACCTGGGTCTGCATGCGACGGGAACGTTGCCTCTTCCTCCTTCTCTGCTCCCCCATCCTCCTGCCCTTCCTCTGCGCCACCTTCCCCATTCTCTGCGTCGCGGAGCTCTGCCTACGGCTGTTGGGCCGCCACCGGAAGAAGGATGCTCTGCTCGACGGAGAGCGTGAAGAGGAGGAGGGGCTGCGGCGGTGCGAGGAGGGCTTATGCAGATGTGATCAGACGGCGGGGGAAGAGGGGAGTAAACTGGGGCTCTTGCAGAGATACTTGGAAGATCAGTTGAGGTTGGTCGGATCTATTTACGAGTGTGGTGACGACGACGACGAAGATCATAAATTTGACGGTGATACTGACGCTCAAATTGCTCTTCTTCTTGATTGATTATAAATTTGTGTAAATGTGTTATTTATGTATTTTTTATATCGTTTGCGAATGAATTAACTGTGAATTAATCATGGGTTAGTATTTGCTTAAGGATTCACATATTCTTTAGATTGATTGATGTGATTCTGAAATGGATCTGGGAAATGGGACCCATTTTGTATGATCATTGACTTTTATGATACATACTTTGACTTTGATTACATAAACCACATGAATTTAACTTAGAAATGAAATGGAAATCAATTTAGAACTTACCATGTGTAAGGATTTTGTGTTAATTCTCCTCTTCTTCTGAAGAACTGAAGGAGCAAACTTAGTCTAAGTGGGTCTTGGGAGGCGGTCTAAGTGGCGTGCAGGTTCTTTTAAGTTTGAGTCTAAAAGATGAGGAATTGAGATTTGAAAATGTGTTTTTGGAGTCAGGATTTGTGTTTCTTGAGATAAGGAATTTGCAAGTTACCATTGTTTTTTGAAATTTGTTAAGTTTATATTTAAACAATAATAATTACATTTTTATAGCCCTAGGTGGTTGTCAAGTTGGTGGAGTGAGAGATATGGGACTCAAAGGTTTTGTGTTCGAATTTGCCTATTTATGCTTTCTCGATCGAGTTTGTCACACAAAACTTACCTAGTGTAGAATACTAGGTTGACGTGATTTGCAGGCTATTGCATCAATCCAAAAGTTCACTCAATGTTTTTATTGTTAATTAGAAAAACCTAATCCAATAAGAGTTTTATAATTTTTGAAAATATGCTATTTACTAAGTTATTAATATTTTCAAATATTTATTCGGAGTATGCAAAAGACAATAGTTACAAGGCTTTTTATAATAAAAAATTAATTTAACTTGCATGCTTTTTATTTATAAATATATAAGAAAATTTAAGATTTTTAATTAAAAAAACACACTTTAATTTGATGAATTCAATTAATTGATTTGATGACTTAAATTTATAAGCTAAAAATTAAAAATTTAAGATTGAGTATATGAATGAGGTTTTAAAAATTTGAAGAGTCACGTTTAATCAGATAAAAGTAAAAAAGATTTAAAATTTAAAATTAATTTATTTTAAATTATTGTCTAATATTTATATAATTTAAAATTTATCAAAATTATTGTTTATCAAATTAATTTTTTATAAATTGTGATTAATACTTTATGTAAGAGATGATATTTTTATTTAAAAACAATTATTTCAATAAATAATTACTAAATTTTATAAAATTTAAAATATTAACTTATTATAAGTTTATATTTATAAATGATTTGGACAAGAACTTAAAACTTCTAAAAAGTTCTGGATCTTATTTTAAATAAACCCGAGCAAGCTTAATCCATGTAAGACAAAAATGATAGATTTGATTTTCATAAATTAACAAAATAAGTCCAATTTAGTTTTTTAACTTTGAAAATATACAATTAATAATTTATTAATATTTTAAATTTTTATTCAGGGTAAACTTTCAATATTCTTTTGTTAATAAAAAATTAAATATAATTCAACTTGCATATTTTTATTTAAAAATATAAAGAAACAAATATTATTTAGTCAAAATATGAACTTTATAATAAAAATTATATTAAAATTAATAGGATAAAATAAAATACAAATGGGTACGTTTGATGATAATCTTATATAGTAATAAAGTCATTTTGTTACAGTGAAGGCAGAAACTAAATCAACATCTGGGAATAAGAAGTTCACATGTTTTGAATAGAAGCCAACTCAGTTTGTCGGAAGCAAAATGACCATCTCTATCGACCCCAGCGAAATTTCTGCTATGCTCGAGGAGGACAATGTTGATTGCAGAGGCAACCCTGCTCGGCGTTCCACTGTATACAAAACTATGAAATCAAAAGTGTGTCAAAATCCACGTAATTTGCTAAAAGCAACTCGCAACAGGCATAAAGGGTAAACTGGAAATTGTAGAATTAAGAAAAAGAAAATGTATGCTTGAGCAAATCCGGCCTTTTTTAAGGGTATGGCTGCTCTATTTCCTGATAGAATATCACTCACTGTCTAAAGCAGTTCCAGAGAGTTGATGCCCATCATTTTTCGGGCATCAGATCGGCCCTTCTACGATCAGTACTACTATGCTAGAATATGGATGTGGACATTTTACTATCCAAGCTTCGCTCTTGCCTAAGCCGATGCCTCCCTCTTTCTTTTGATTTTGCTTCCTACTTCAACTTTTTCCTTCCTTTTTTTGGTTAATTTATGGAACATCTCTATCTGTCTTACATCGAGTCTCGGGTTTCTTAAAGGTCAGGTATGAACTGGGCCCCTAACCTTAAAGTGCATACCTTATCAGCATCACCTGAGTTCATATTTTCATCATCATCTTCGTTTGTTGACATCTCCATCGGCAACAACGATTATAGCATCCAATAGGCATTTTCATCGTGGTCGTATTCATCATGTTGCATATGCAGTGGAGTTATTCCACATTTTTTCATTTCACCATACTCGGCATCCGTAGTATAGAACTTGAATGAGGCCATATTGATGCAACGAAGACCGAATAATTCCCCGTCTTCCAAATATCCAAACATTAAAGTCATGCATGCACCAAACTAACACGTGTTGTTGCATTAGATGATAGTATGGTAGACCGCTAAGATTAAAATTGGTTTGATATGTAAACCGAAGGGTAGGATTGTAGTTATTTTCAAAGGAGCATTCAAATTCAACAAACTTATTAGACATAAGAATACGACGAGAGTCAAAAACAACGCAAAATGCAAATCCGAAGAATCTGCGATTAATGAATCAATTTGAAGGAAGCTTTATTCTAATGGTATCTCCTGTAGTTTTATGCCTGAACCACTCTGGAATTCTACTTCCCGGATAATGTAAGCGAGCATCCTGCGTTTGCACCACAAAAAGAAGCCATGTATATATGTGATTGTCAGGAATCTTATATCGGACAAGTATGAAAGTAATCAACAATTTATAATAGTGTGCAAACTTCTCTCTCTTAAGCTAACTTTTGAAAGTGAGTTAGGCCTTTCAATATGATATCAGAGCCTTTGTGACAAAGTTTCGTGAGTTCAAATCCTACCACTCACCTATTTATTCAGTAAATGGTAGAATGAGCCTGTGTAAGAATCAAGTTCAAAGGGCTTTTACTTGAGGGGTTGTGTTAGTAAATATATAAAACCAATTAAGTTAGCCTTACACAATAGCTTAAGCTATTGTGGTGAAATGGTCACTTAACATGATATCAGAGCCTGCTAATCTCGATAGTTTAGGACAGTGCCCGGTTTTGCCCCTTTGCCTAATATGCCTATCAGATGTCCAGCCCTGCTCTGGGCCGAGAGGGGTGTATCAGGAATCCCACATCGGACAAGTATGAGAGCATTCAACAATTTATAATAGTGTGCAAACCCCCTCCCTTAAGCTAGCTTTTGAGGGTGAGTTAAGCCTTTCAACAGTGATGCAAAATTTAACATTATTATTTAGAAGAAAAAATGTGTAAACTATCCAAAGAGAAATATTGCATTTTGGCCCATTTCTCAACATCTTATACGCCATAGCCTCACATTCCATTTCTTCCAATTCCAAACAGTCGTTGAAGTTGAACATAATCTGGCCGCCATTAAAGATTGGTTGTTTAAAGGCCAATAATGTCTCGAGAGATTTGCAATGAACAACACTTAATCAACATAGACTGGTGGGAAGTTGTGGTAGGGATTGAAGCTTTGGACAATCATCTAATCGGAGAGATTCCAACAGAGAAAGTTGTTTAATACTGGCGGGCATCTCCTCAAAATTATTTGATCCTAAGTCAAACTCCCACAAATAGTATAAAGAACCAAGGTCCTTTGGTAATTTCCTTACATTGCAACACGATAAATCCAGAATATAATACGGAGAAAAGAATGAAGAGGATATTAAGCACAATTGAGATGGTAAGTGTAGCGCCCCCTTACCGCAGGGTATATACCGGGACGCCCGTAGGTCATTCCAATACATATCCTACGATAAGGGTGAGCTACGAACAATCACTACTGTACTTCACATGGCATCATAATAAAATATCAATATAAAATCACAAACTTTTTGAAACCATAATTTTTCCTCATTTCATTTCATCAAAATCAGAAATTTACACATCTATCATCGTTTACTGTCTATACATCAATTCGAAAAACCTAGTACAACATGCTACATGAAAGAGGAAAAATACATCAAATCTATCTAGG
>JAOTAX010000003.1:5650633-5666242 GCA_025629825.1 Erythroxylum guanchezii
ATTGCATGTTTCTTTAAAGGTGAGAATATAGACGAGGCAAAAAGAGTATTTAGCAGTTGTGGACTCTCAGCAGATGTCGGAGTAAGCATTCTTGTTGACAAATCTCTGGTGACTTCTAGATATAATAAATTAGACATGCATGATCTGTTACAAGAAATGGGTAGAGAAATTGTTCGTCAAGAATCGAATGATCCTAGATGTCGCAGCAGATTATGGGATTATGAAGAAATACGACGCGTGTTTGAAGAAAATGAAGTAAGATTTAAAGCATAAAATTATATAGAAAAAATATTATGAATTAATTCTTTTATATATATTGATTTCTTGTTAATTACATTTCTTTTTGATCATTATTGTTAGGGAACTGAAGCAACTGAAATTGAAAGTATAAGTCTCAACACGTCTCAAATTGAAATTGAAGTTGAATTAGATCCGAATGTTTTCAAAAAAATGCCCAATCTAAAATTCTTAAGATTTTATACTTCTCGTGGGGAAGGAAGTAAATTGCATCTCACTAAAGGTCTCCATTTTCTACCTAGTGGGTTAAGATATCTTTACTGGGATGAATACCCGCTGGAGTCTTTGTCGACTGATTTTGATGCACAAGAACTTCTTGTGCTTCATCTGCCTAATAGTAATATTAAGCAGATATTGAAAAGAGTGAAGGTACGTACATATTATCTATATATGCTTAATGGTTTTCTATTTGAAAGAAAGACTGTAATATGGATATACAATTATCTCCTACTAATTGTGCAGGATGGAGGCAAGCTAAAAGTAGTTGCACATTCCCTAACTGAGTCTCCTCTCATATCTCATGTCACAGATATTGTTTTTGGTAAGTCGCCTTTTGGCATTGGCAATAAGGTTCCCTCATCTTCTTGCCAGTTCTTGAGCAAGATTACACGCATGGACATGCAAGGTTGTCAAAATCTGAAGAGTTTTCCAAATAATGTTGATTTGCAATGTCTTGAAATTCTTAATCTCGACAGATGTTCAAATCTGAAGATGTTTCCAGAAATTTCAACAAACTTGAGAAAATTATATGTGGGAGGTACAGCAATAAAAGAAGTACATTCATCTTCAATTGAAGGCCTCAGTAGACTGCAAGAGTTGAATATGGCTTTATGTGAAAAGCTTGAAATTCTTCCAAGTAACATTTGCAAGTTACAAGCTCTTCAGAAACTTGATCTATACTCTTGTTCAAGCTTAAAGAAATTTCCCGAGATCTTGGAGCCCATGTACAATCTAAGGACAGTTAATTTATCATCTTCAGCTATAGAAGCGATACCGTCCTCCATAGACAACATGAAAGGGTTGGAGTCCTTGCTTTTGAAAGATTGTCTCAATTTTGCCTATTTTCCTGAACGCTTCAGTAATCACATGGGAAGAATTGCTAATTTTGAGTTCAGGACTGGCTGTAAAAAGCGAAAAAGACCACACAACCTTTTGGATTTTGAGGATTTTGAAAGTCCCTTTTTCAGTATCTCCCCTTGGTTTGGGTCCAATCCAAACTTTGATACAATAGTAACTATAAAAGCTGGGGACTATATGAAGGCCGAGATGACATCACATGTTTCTGAATGTGCATCGTATTTGATTGACTTACCATCTCATCCGTGCTTAAGATTTCTTTTTCCGTATTATATTCTGGATCTATCGTGCTATAGTATAAGGGAATTACCAAATTACCTTGGTTCTTTAAAATATTTGAGGGAACTTGACTTGAGATCAAATAATTTTGTGGAGATCCCTGCCACTATTGAACAACTTTCTCTGTTGCAATCTCTCCGATTAGATCTTTGTCCAAGGTTTCGATCCCTTCCAGAACTTCCCCCCAATCTTTGTCGATTAACTGCTGTTCATTGCGAATCCCTCAAGACATTGTTGGCCTTCAAACAACCAATCTTTAAAGGTGGCCAGATTATGTTCAACTTCAACGAGTGCTTGAAATTGGAAGAAAAGGAAAGTGAGGCTATGGCGTGTCAGATGTTGAGAAATGGGCCAGGGGTATGCAATATTTCTCTTTGAATAGTTACACGTTTTTCTTCTAAATAATTAATGTTAAATTTTGCATTACGTATATACATCGCTTATTTTGTGGTACAAACGCAGGATGTTGGCTTACTTTATCCGGGAAGTAGATGTCCAAAGTGGTTCGAGCATCAAACTGCAGGAGATATCATAAGAATAAAGCTTCCTTCAAAGTGGTTCAATAATGACATATTCTTCGGGTTCGCATTTTGTGTTGTTTTTGACTCTCGTGGTGTTCATAAGTCTGATAGGTTTGTTGAATTTGAATGCTACTTTGAAGATAACGACAATCCTACCATTAGGTTTACATATCAAGCCAATTGTAATCTGTGGGGTCTACCATGCTATCCTCTGATGCAACAACACGTGTTAGTTTGGTGCTGGCATGACTTTAATGCCTGGATATCTGAAAGGCGACAATTATTCTGTCTTCATTGCATCAATATGGCATCATTCAAGTTCCTTATTCAGGGATATGATAACATTAAAAAATGTGGAATAACTCCACTGTATATGCAAGTTGATCGGCGTTACAGTGGAATAGCTCCACCGGATGTGGAATTACTTAAACCCATGTGGATGCCTGGTTTGAGCACGGAGTTGACTATAGATATGGGTATAATATTAGAAGGGAATTGGCGTGGGGATTGGGATCGAAATGTCCCAGACGTCATAGCTCGGCTGAAGAAAGACGTCGTGAAGAAAATCAAGTAAGATTTAAAGCATAAAATTATGTAGATAAAATATTACGAATTAATTCTTTTATATATATTGATTTCTTGTTAATTATATTTCCTTTTGATCATTGTTGTTAGGGAACTGAAGCAACTGAAATTGCAAGTATAAGTCTCAACACGTCTCAAATTCAAATTGAAATTGAATTAGATCCGAATGTTTTCAAAAGAATGCCCAATTTAAAATTCTTAAGATTTTATACTTCTCTTGGCGAAGGAAGTAAATTGCATCTCACTAGAGGTCTCTATTTTCTACCTAGTGGGTTAAGATATCTTTACTGGGATGAATACCCACTGGAGGCTTTGCCGACTGATTTTGATGCACAAGAACTTCTTGTGCTTCATCTGCCTAATAGTAATATTAAGCAGATATTGAAAGAAGTGAAGGTACGTACATATTATATATATATATGCTTAATGGTTTTCTATTTGAAAGAAAGATTGTAATATGGATATACAATTATCTCCTACTACTTGTGCAGGATGGAGGCAAGCTAAAAGTGGTTGCACAATCTCTAATTAGGTCTCCTCTCATATCTCGTGTCACAGATATTGTTTTTGGTAAGTTGCCTTTTGGCATTGGCAAGAAGGTTCCCTCATCTTCTTGCCGATTCTTGAGCAAGATTACACGCATGGACATGGAAGGTTGCCAAAATCTGACGAGTTTTCCAAATAATGTTAATTTGCAAGGTCTTGAAATTCTTAATCTCACGGGATGCTCAAATCTGAAGATATTTTCAGAAATTTCAACGAACTTAAGGAAATTATATGTGGAAGGTACAACAATAAAAGAAGTACATTCATCTTCAATTGAAGGCCTCAGTAGACTGCAAGAGTTGAATATGATGGACTGTGAAAAGCTTGAAAGTCTTCCAAGTAACGTTTGCAAGTTACAAGCTCTTCAGGAACTTAATCTAGTATCTTGCTCAAGCTTAAAGAAATTTCCCCAGATCTTGGAGCCCATGTACAATCTAAGGACAGTTGATTTATCAAATTCAGGCATAGAAGCGATACCGTCCTCCATAGACGATATGAAAGGGTTGGAATCTCTCTATCTTGCCAGTTTTCCTGAAATCTTTGATTGTCTCTTGGAAAAAATTGGTCACTGTGAGTTCAGCATTGCGCGTAAAAAGCGAAAACGTCCATACCACGTTTATTTTGACGATTTAGAATGTATGGCTTTCAGTATCTCCCCTTCTTTTGGGTCCTGTCGAAACTTTGATATAGTTACTATATATATTCAGGCTGGGAAGACATCACAAATTTCTAGATGCAATTCTTATTTGATTGACTTCCCATCTCATCCGTGTTTAAGATTCTTTTCTCCGTATTATACTATGAAGATATCATTCTGTAGGATAAGGGAATTACCAAAGGACCTTGGTTCTTTAAACTATTTAAGGGGCTTAAATTGGAATATAATGATTGTGTGGAGATCCCTGCCAGTATTAAACAACTTTCTCTGTTGGAATCTCTCCGATTAGATCATTGTCCAAATCTTCGATCTCTATCACAACTTCCCACTAGTCTATGTCGATTAAGTGCTGCTCATTGCGAATCTCTCAAGACATTGTTGGCCTTCAAATAACCAATCTTTAATGGCGGCAAGATTATGTTCCACTTCAACGAGTGCTTGAAACTGGAAGAAAAGGAATGTGATGCTATGGCGTATAAGCTGTTGAGAAATGGGCCAAAGGTATGCAATATTTCTCTTTGAATAGTTATGCATTTTTTCTTCTAAATAATAATGTTAAATTTTGCATCACGTATATACGTCTCTTCTTTTTGTGGTGCAAACGCAGGATGTTTGCTTATGTTATCCGAGAGGTAGAATTCCAGAGTGGTTCAGGCATCAAACTACAGGAGATATCATTAGAATAAAGCTTCCTTCAAATTGGTTCATTAATCGCAGATTCTTCGGGTTCGCATTTTGCGTTGTTTTTGACTCTCCTGATACTCATAAGTTTGATAGGTGTGTTGACTTCGAATGCTACTTTGAAGATGAAGATAACTACAATGCTACCATTCTGTTTACATATCAAAGCCATTTTGGCCCGCGGAGACCATGCATTCATATTATAACAAAGCAACCAACACGTGCTAGTTTGGTGCTTACATGACTTTAATGTTTGGATATCTGACAGACGGCAATTATTCCGTCTTCATTGCATCAATACGGCCTCATTCAAGTTCTGTATTGGGGGGTGTGCTAAAATAAAAAATTGTGGAATAACTATGCAAGTTGATGAGGGTTGCAGTGGAATAGTTCCACTGTATATGCAAGTTGATGAGGGTTATGTGCAAGGTGATGATAATGATCAAGATGATGCTAATGAAAATGCCTATTGGATGCTAGAATCATTGTTGCCGAGGAAAATGTCAACCAAGATGAAAATGAAACTTTAAAAAAAAGACAAAGATCATGATGAAGATATGAACTCGGAAGATACTGACGATGATATGATTCCAGAAGATGATGAGGATGAATTCTTTGAAACTGAGGATGGACTATTTGAAGCCAATGATGAACTCTCTGAAACTGCTTCGAGCAGTGACTGATGTCCTGTATGGGGGAGAGAAACCATATCCTTAAAAGGTTGGACTTGCTCAAGCATACATATCCTTTTTTTCAAATATCATACTACCATTTCCGGTTTACCCTTTTGATTGCTGCCAGTTTTTTATTAGCAAATTACGTGATATTTAACACCTTTGATTTCATAGTTTTTTGCAGTAGAACGGAGAGCAGGGTTGCCTTTGCAATCAGTGAAACTATGAACAATCTCCTCCACGAGTTAAGTGGAAATGATAGCAGGAATCGGTAGAGATGGAAATGGTGCTCCTGCCAAAATAATATCTTACCTTTGCTGAGCTCGGAGGAGCCAATCTTTCTCTTTCACAAGTTCGCTTCTATCCAAAACTTGTAAACTTATTTTTAGATGATTGAGATCGCGTTTTCTTTACTTTCACTAAATTTGTCTTGATTGCATTGTATACATTGTCATTAAATGTACCCTTTTATTTTATTTTTTAATCCTATTAATTATAACGTGGTTTTTAATTATAAAATTGCATATTTTAAACTAAATAATATTTGTTATATATATTTTTTTAAATCAAAAGCATGACAAATCAGAATTATGTTTTTCTGTAAGTAATAATATCAATAATTTGTAAATTGTATATTTTCCAAAATTAAAAAGACTTGTTGAATTAAAATTTTCTTTAAAAAATTATATTTATTATTTTTAAATATACGCTTAGTAGTAAATATAGGGAAAGTCACGAATCAAACTCCTTTATAGTTGTGTAATTGGCTCCGCTTCATCACCTCCATCCCAGGCATAATCAACCTCCTTTATGGTTGTGTAATTGGTTCCGCTTCCTCCTCTAATAAAATCTGATGAATACATGTAAAAGGACTAATTCTTCTAATGTCCACAATGGTCAGTCTATCCATTACTGGTGGTAAGAATAATCTTACTTTTCAAATTCAACTCCTTAAAATTGTTTGGTTTTGTACATTTTCTTGTAAGTTAAAGATGAAATTTCAAAGGGTTCACGTGCATGTGTCAAATGGGAGTGGGGTGTTACAGATTTTATCAGCATTCGTTTTATTTGAAGAAAAGAAGGATTCCAAAGAATTGATCTTTCTTTTAATTCTAGCTGTTGAATCTCTCTTTGATTGATCAGTGTGTGATATTCCGAATCTTCATTACTAATGTAATTAAAAAGATCTCTCGATTAATCAGAAGATCCTCTTATAGATTCCCTTTCTTAAACGAAATTAGATCTTGTGGAATTATATTGAATATTTGATGATATATTTTTGATCCTTGTTTACCAACCACACATTGTCTAACTAAATCCGATTATCTCTCGATATATTCCCCAAAAAATCCGATTCGTGCAGATTATTCCTCCAACTAATGAAAAGATTTTGGCAGAATTACCACATATGAAATTGAGCACAATTTTGCAAAGAAATAACCCGGTTCTTTCTCGAAAAGAGACGAGAAACATGCTCAAACAATTCTCAATCATAGTCCTTGCAGATCAGATCATCCATATATGACATGACAATCATGGGGTTTATTTAATAGGAAAGAGACTTGAAAATTGATATGATAATCATGGGGCCTGGAATCTCTTTTAAAGGGTGTCTGTTGTTTTTGATGATGCGAGTGATCGATCTTAAAGCACTAAGTAATACTGAATCTGATCAATTTGTAGTTAGGAATGCCTTTAAGCAAAATGACCCTTCATAAGATCATACCATATTCTTGATCTATCCCCTGATCGTATATGGGAATTACCAAAGGTCCTTTGTTCTTTATACTGTCTGAGGGAGCTTGATTTGTGTTCAAATAATTTTGTGGAGATCCTTACCGGTATCAAACAAATATCTCTGTTGGGATATTTTTGATTAGATTACTGTAGAAGGCTTCGATCCCTACCACAACTTCCCACTAGTCTATATCGATTAAGGGCTACTAATTGAATATCTTTGAAGACATTATTTGCCTTCAAACAAACAATCTTTAATGGCCGTACGACACTGTTCAACGTCAAGGATTTGCTTGAACTTGAAAGAAAAGGAACGCAAGGCATATAAGGTGTTCGGAAATGGGCCAAAGCTATACTATGCATCATATATATTTAGTGTGCAGGAAGTTAGATTAAATTATCCCAGAAATAGAATTCTGGAGTGTTTTTGTCATCAATCTGAGATACAATTAAAATAAAGCTTCCGTCTAATTAGCTCGTTAATCATAGATTTTTGGGATTCGCATTTGGCATCGTTTGTAATTCTAGTCAAAAGTGCGATGAAGATGTTGGACTTGAGTGCTACTTTCAAGATAACAACAGTCCTTCCACTGTGTTTCAATAGTCAATACCCATTATTATCGGGGGTTTCTAACATACCACCCACGACGGCAACGACATGTTGTAGTTTGCAACTGCCATAATTTCAATGTTTGGATGTCTAAAAATTGGCAATATTTCCATCATTGTTGTATTGATATGGCCTCATTCAAGTTCTATATATCGTGGTGTCATAAAAAATTGTGGAGTAACTGTTAAGACTTAAGACTGATTTAAAATCAAAATTCAATTTATTTGTCGTTATTTATTCAGATTTTTCAAGATTATGTAGTTGCTAATTTTTAACTCAAGTTTGTTCCTAATATCTCTCACAAATGGTTGAGGGAAAATAATGAATTTTTTTTTCTAGTGTTACTTTAAATGCCTATTTAAAGGCTAGTTGATATAATAAAGAATTGCACCTGTAGAATTCATTACATGCAGTTTCAACCCATTAATTGTTTCCGACGCTACATATTTACCTTGTGTTTTAGCATTGTGGTATCAGAGCAGGTCGAATGACCACCAATAATAATGCAGTAAGTGTCACTCAGTCGGAGATCCCTATTTCAAAGGAAAAAATTATCTGTTCTGAAGCATAAAAAAGAAGAGCCCATTCAAACTGCAAGTTCTTTGGGAGCTAGTTGAAAGTGGATACCCAGAAATTGATGATGAGGATAAGCTGCGAGAGAGCAGAAAGGACTCCAAAGCACTACTTTTTATACAGCAAGCAGTGGATGAGAGTATTTTCTCTCAAATTGCAACAACGAATACTACAAAAGTAGCTTGGCATGTATTAAAAACATAATATCAAGGTGATTCAAAGGTGCTAGCCATTAAACTTCAAACTCTTAGACACGAATTTGAGAATTTGCAAATGAAATATGGGGAATTTGTGTAAAATTTTCTATCTAGAGTCTCAAATATTGTTAATCAAATGAGAACTTTTAGTAAGCAATATCCTGATACTATAGTTGTGGCTAGAGTATTAAGGAGTTTAACTCCAAAGTTTGATCATGTAGTGGCTACAATAGAGGAATCTAAGGATTTATATATTTTGTCATTTAATGAACAAATGGATTCTTTGCAAGCACATGAGGCAAGAATGAACAGAACAATAGAGCAGGGTTAAGAAAAAAATTTCTAGTGAAGGGAGAGGCCTTTTTTCAAGCAGAAACATTACCAACATCTAGGTATAGAGGTTGTGGTAGAGGAGGATATTGACGCCGAGGTAGTTGCGGACAAGGACAAAGGCAATCTATCCAATGTTATAATTACAAACGCTTTGGTCATGTGGTAGCAAACTGTTCGAAAAATGATAAGCAGGCAAACTATGCTAAACAAGGACCAGAAGAGGAGGGGTTGAGGATGTTTATTGCAAAGACTGATGATGTGTAGATCTTTAACAACATTTGGTCCTGTGTTAGTGGTTGTTTTAATCATATGACAGGAAAACGATCACCGTTAAAAGAACTTGATGAGTCATTCAAAGTTATAGTGAGACTTGGCGATGATAAGAAAGTACAAGTTAAGGGCAAAGGAATTGTGGAAGTCATCAGCGGCCATGGTAATGTAAAACTTCTTTATAATGTTTACTTTGTCCCTAGCCTATCCCAGATCCTTTTTTTTTTTTTTTTGAGTGTGGGACAGTTTGTTGATGCTGGTTTTTTTGTTCTATTTGATGATGCTAAATGTGTGATTAGACACAAAAATTTAGGTCAAGTAGTAGCTGAGGTGCCTATGACACATAACAAATTGTTTCTACTTGATCTGTCTAGAATTACAAATTATGCACTTGTAGTAAAAGAAACAGATGAGTCAAGATTGTGATATTTAGGATATGGGCATTTGCATGAAAAGGGATCAAAATTGTACTTTTAAACAATATTGTATCTCGTTATCATCAACAAGTCTTAATTCATTTACCATGACAAATAATTTTCATCCTAAGTCACCTTTTTTAGTTCATTACGATCAAGATGATTTTTTTTTGTTTAAAACAAAAAAATGTTAAAAACAAAGATCATGATGAAGATATGAACTCAGAAGATGCAGATGATGATATGAGCCTGGAAGCTGACGAGGATGGACTCTATGAAACTGCTTGGAGCAACGACTGATATCTGATCAGGTGGGATAGCAGCCATGTCCTTGAAAGGTTGGACTTGCTCAAGCGAACACATCCTTTTTGTTAATTCTATCAGACCACCTTTTCCGGTTTACCCTTTTGACTGTTGTGAGTTTCTTTTAGCAAATTACGTGTCTTTCGACACACTTGATTTCTTAGTTTTATAGAGGGGAACAGAGAGCGGGGTTGCCTGTGCAATCAACGAAACTATCAACAATGTCCATGATTGGAGTGGAAATGGAAGCAGAAATTTCGCTGGAATCGGTAGAGATGGTCATCGTGCTTCTGCCGAAATGTCATCTTACCTTTGATACTATGAAGGCTCCCTCACCCTTGATAATGAACCAACGTCCATTGGTAATTGAATGGAAACCCCGTATATCAACCTTGAATAGAGTAAGCCAAATTTTACTAACAAGAAGGGATTATGAGAGAAGCATGCCGAATCCTTTGACCGTCTAGAGAGGTCCAAATTGGGAGATTGAAAGCTTTCTGAGAGATGAATTCGACTTCAATAAATCAACTTAAGTTATCCACGGCCTACATATTTAACTATCGCAAAAGTTGGAACATCAACTAATTACTTGAACATAAATTTAGATGAGACGTCCAAATGAGGTCGTTCACCAGTTTACTTGATTCAGTTAAATATAGTATCCTCCTCAAAATAAGTTCTCCTTATTTAGTGATCCAAGGTTTTGTGTATATATACATGGCAGATGAAAAATACCCAAGTACAGATATCCTATTGCGAACAAGACAAGAGACTTTCAAACCGTAGTTACCATGGCAAACAAAACGAACGTATCTGTAATCTGTGTCTTGGTGATTATGGTGATTAGTTTTGAAGTTGGGAAGGCGAGGAACGTTGCTACGGGATTGCATGGTCTTGAGCTTGAAGGGGTGAATTATCACAATGAAACCGCAAAAAATTGGTGTTGCAACGGCTGGTTAAATTATTGTTGTCATCAAAATGGTGGATCATCTCTTGGTAATGGCTTGGCTCCTGCCATGGCACCAGCCCTTAATGGTGCTCTTCGACACTTCCCTTGAATGCACATATAAGTTGGTTCCACTACTAACCTCTTCACAACATTTCTCTTCGATGGCGTGCCCGAGATCTGGGTGGTCTATTTTTTGTTTTTTTAATTGTTTTCTAATCAAATTACTTGCAATGTTTTGCTTTCTGTAAATTATTATTAATTTGGTTTGATATCCATTAAAATATGTATGTTTATGGTAAGACGATGTGCTATACTACATCAAGATTATCTCATAATTGTTACCTTCAAGTCTTCTTCATTCCAAGGTTTTTTGACTGAAGAAGACTTGAAATGGATTTCTACAAAAATGTAAATACAAAACTTCATGAAGTAACGCCATATGGAAGAACTGCAGCAGCCACTATTCTTCCTTCTTCATTCAGTATATTGTATGTCGATGCAGCATTCCTCTGCAACAATACACAACAAAAGTAATACAGAAGATTGTAAGACAAAACAAGTAACGCTTGAGCTATAGATTGTTAAACAATGTAACTGTTATCTTCTATTGAGATTTATCTGTTTTTACAATGGATAAACATGAACCGAGTCACTAACACTGGAACAAGATGCTACCATTTCAAAAATTGAGCAATATGTCAAAAAGATATCATCCAACAGTTGGTTGATATATTTGACGCAGTTGCTACCTTTCGTGTTTTCTTTTATCGCAGATGGCCAACTACTAAACATAGATGCAATATCAAAACAAGTCAATGAATTGCAAGAAGAGTGGAAAGAAAAAACCAATGGAAATTGCTTTATCACACTCGTGAGATGTCGTAAGTTTGAATTACCAATTCGGAGTATAACAAGAAAATACAAGTTTTACGACTATACCGAGTCAACAGCTTCTAGCTTCATGCCAGTAGAGCGAATGAAACTCCTGAGTGCAGGATCTATTGGCTGAATGTGCCTCCCACAACCAAGAATTAAAATCTCTGAAATTAAACTCACCAGTGAACAGCCAACAAAGGGAAATTTGAAACGTAGTTGTAAGCAGTCAAATCATGTGGAGATGGTAAGCAATAACTCACACTGTTATAATACATTTTAAAACAGGATTTCAGTTTGAAATACTCAAGTTACAATGCAGTTTTTACTACTACTAAAAGTATCATAACCTTAAGCATTTTAAGTGTCATTCAACCGTTATGAACTCGAACCATAAAACTATTATTGACAAATAGTACTCGCATTCTAGAGGACCATGTCCACATAACTTCTTGACTGACTTCATCACAAGGCCATCTCATAATACATCTTACATAAGACTTGTGTGCTTGCATTATTTCTAATTCTTGAATGTAAATAACATTACTCTCGTTCACATGAAACACTGAACGTAAACTCTGGGTGACATTAAAACTCCACCCATCATCATGCTATGCCCTGCCATTTTACTCCCAGTTTTAGGAAAAGTAAAGTTATCAACGTTTTAGCCTCATATATAGTCTCAAGAAAGAAAAAACTCGGTGGAAGTAGTATTGATAAATTATGCATTATATATTTTGAGGATTAAGAGTACATAAAGAGGTATTAATGTGTAACAGGAATTTGACACTGGTTCTTTCAACAACATTGCCGATCTAAGATGAGAATTGAAGTAGATTCGCATGGAAGAACTAATCTTGAATCAGAAAAAGAAGCAGTAGGACAGAGAAAGCCTAACTTATAGATTCTGATATCAAATATAAATGATACTAAGTTGGTCTGAAATCTGACCTGGTATGGGGCGCACAGTTTGGAAGATTGATAAACTGCGATCAGAAAAGTCAAAACAAAACCATCAGATACTTGCCCATAAACTGGAAGCTTTCACCATAATAGAGACATGAAAGAGATACCTCTCAGGAGTGACTTGAGAGAAGGAAGTGGGAGACCATGACAAGAGCAAGTTTCCAACACACAGCAAGCTGCCTTCATAATCTACTCCATTCACTTTGAATGCCGTATCAGTAAAACTTTTGTTTGTACCCAAAAAAAAAAAACAATAATAACTCCATTCAATAAAAACACTAACAGTAGTTAATTGAAATAAATTGAAACCGAAGGAAAAGAACAGAAAGAGAACGGTACCCCTGAAAACGGAGTTGGTCATCAGGAACGTTGTTGATGAGATTGATCTGATCGTAGAGAGAAAAGGCGCGTCTCAGGGACGGAAGAAGCAAATTTTGATTGGTAAGGGGTTTGGACAATTCCTTACTTCGCAAACTCTGTATCAGCTTTGGAAGTCTATTAGCCACCGCCACCGCCTTGTCTCTCATCATTCACTCTCCTTCAAACCCCCCTAACTGAAGAACAACCCAACCACGAAAACCTGCAAAATTCACAGAATTCAATTCTCCTCAAAAGGACGGAATCTAGAACTTCCAAAGGATACCGTCGGGTCGACCCGAATAGAGGCAGTCCATTTTCAACTGATTTGGATCAGAATGGCCCAATGCCCGAATTCGTTCCAGCTTTAATGGGCCTTTTGGTGAAGCTTCTTAACGCTTGACCATGTGTTCGAACAATTATAGCCTTATTAAAATCAAAGTAAATTTTAATTTATAAATAAAATTACTCTTTAATTATTTATTTTAATAAAATAAAATAATTTTATTAATAAATATTATATAAAATATTTAAATTAATTTAATTAATTAAAATAATTTACCCTCAAGGTTTATCTAATATATAATTATCAACAGCAACTAACTTGATATTAACAGAAAATATAAATTTAATTAATTAATTTAAATATAATTAATTGATTTAAATATAATTAATGGATTAAAATATAATTAATTAGTTAATTACAATGTAATTAATTAAAATATAATTTATTTATTAATTTCAAATATAACAAATTCTTATTATTAATAATTATTAATTTAATTTAATTAAAAAATTAAATTATTATTAAATTAAATTATTCATAATTTTTGTTAATAATTAGTATATTAAATAATTAAATAGTATATAGTTAGTTAACAGTAAATTATGAAAAAAAAGAGACAGAAAACAAAATTATTTTTGTGATTTTTATAAATTTTAAAAATAGGAAGAAATTAAAAAAGTAAAAAAAAAACTCAAACAAAAAAGTTTTTTAATAAATTTGAAATCATAAATCATAAATCAAAAACAAGCATGCCTTAAAAAAATCATGCTTTTTTTATAATGGTAGAATTCATAATCTTATTTTAGGTGCAAACTAAATAAATTATCAAACAGCTCTATCTTTGAAGTGCATAAATTATTAAAACAGTTTTATTTAATGATATTTTATAAATTATATGTTTTAAATAAATTATTTAGTTTAATTAGTATTTAAAAAAAATATTCACATTAATGAGACATCACAAGACAATTTCTGAAAGCCTAGTTTAGTTTCATTCTCCGACTGTCAAAGTTGAGGTTCGGATATTTTACACTGTAAGATTCTTCTGAACAAATCAAAATAAGGACGTGAGTGAAAGAAACAGCACTGCCTCATTCTTATCAGGAACACCTCGACACGAAACATTCGAAGCCATACACATGTATGGGTCTAGAGTTCAGAAAACTGGAGACCATGTCTTTCTATATCCTACGTAAACGATTACATCTATATCTACATTTATTTATATATAGCAGCTTCTCCATAAGTTAGTGATGTATTGAATTAGCTTTAGCTAGTTGAAATGGACGGATATATACGTACATATTCAAAGAGCAGATAAAACAAAGGAATGTCCAACAAAATAGGATGCATTATTGTGTTCTCTTTAGAGAACGACAGTGTTTCAATGTCTTAGATTTGTCTCAAACCAATGCCAGGGACAGGGAGGACTGTCAAATATCGCTGGTCACAAGCATATTCGACCCAATACTATCAATTCCTTTTCTTCTCCATTCCTTCTGATCTCGACTTTTGGTCCTAATAAGGATAAGCACTGTTGACTAAAGAAAGCTCGTGTGCTTCTTCTTATCAATATTGCCTACTTCAGACGCAACAAACGTAGCATTTCGATTAACACTCTGACGAAACAAAATATTGCCCTACGGGTTGATTAGGTGCGAGTAAGGATTAGCCTAGCTTAAAGGCGCCTTCTCATAATTGGAACTCTCCTAAGACATCTTGTAAATAAAAAAAATGTAAATATAAAATTTATATAATTAAATATACCTAATAATTTATAAATTATATGTTTCAATTAAATCCAGGCAGAAGTTAGATAGTAATAAACTCTTAAAATGAAAATTAGTCGTTCTCTATAATCATCTTATAACTTTTTGAATCGTTTTTTGGGTATATAAATCATAATTTTTAAACAATTTTTATATTTAAATTAAATCATACATGTATATTCTTTTACTTTGTTTGTGTGTATGTGCGTATGTACTTTTTTCTCTCTTAATTTCCATTCCATTCTTCGTTCTTTGGTAATCTGATTCGGGATATGATCTCTTGCCTGTTTCCATGATGGTTGGTCATGGAACTAATTGAAGAGTTCAAATCACCTGTCCATTTCTATTCTGTCCTATTCTGTCCAGGGACAAAAACGTTGTCGTCCTACTTACAAAACTTCACAACTCTGTTAATGGCTTTATGAGCCAAGCCGTCAGTGAGACATCTAAGTTTTGAAAACTTATTTTCTTTTACTCCCAACACATTATAATACAATAATAATAATTAAATTAATTAAATTTTAAATTAAATTTTTATAATTTATAAATTAATTAAACAATTTTAATAAATTATCAAATTTTAAATTTTTATTTAAAAATTAAATTGTGTCACAAAAAATCATATTTTAAAAATTAAAAGTCAAAATATATG
>JAOTAX010000003.1:5690916-5701430 GCA_025629825.1 Erythroxylum guanchezii
AATAATTAAAAATTGTATAATATACCATGGATAAGATTTTGAAATGTTATCAATCTCCTTCAAGCTCGAAAGAAGAAGAAATCTTGAGCTTATCTCAAAGCCGTTGAAATGTTGAAGAAAAAAGAGCTTTAGTCATAATATGAACGATCTGAGCTGAAGACGAAAGGACGAAAGGTGTCTAATGAGTAAAGCTTTGTCAGCAACTAGATCAAGAACAAAATGAATGTCAATTTCAATGTGTTTGGTATGAGCAAGAGAAACTAGATTCAAGGCTAAAAATGTAGCACTAAGATTATCACACCAGAAGGTAGGTAAAAGATTAGCAAAATCCAATTAACTAAGAAGAGCAGTAATTCAACATAATTTTACAGAAGCAAGAGCAATGTTACAATATTCAGCTTCAGTATTATATCGAGCAACAGTGGGTTACTTCTTAGCACTCCATGAAATAAGATTAGGCCCAAGAAATATGTCATAACTAGATATAAAACGATGATCATCAAGACAATTAGCTCAATCAACATCACAATAGGCTTATAGAAAAAGGTTGGGAGATTTGATGAAATGAATGCAAAAAGAGGGTGTGGAGTAGAGATATCGTAGAATTTGTTTCATTGCAAACTAGTGAATGTCAGTAGGACATTGTAAAAATTGGGATATCTTATTGACAACAAATTAAATGTCAGGATGAGAGACAAAGTTATTGAAGAGTGTCAACAGTACTATAATATTCAGTACGATCAAAGAGGGGAACACCATGATTTTTAGATAAGGGAAGAGATGAAGTGAAGGGTGTATGAACTAGTTTATATTTATCGAAGTTAGTTTGACGAAGAAGATCTTTGATATATTATGTTTGGGTGAGAAAAAAGATCTAGTGAAGTAGTGTGAGCTTCGATAATAAGAAAGTGATGAAGTGAACCTAAGTTTTTTATAAAAAATATAGAGATGAGATCATGGATAAGTGTTATGATGAAGGAGGGTTAAGAAACGATTATTAAGATATCATCCACATAAACTAGGGACGGCTGTGGGTCTTCAACCTGATTAATATTCGCGCTACACGACCCAAAAAAATATATTTAGAGGCTAAAAAATAGATTTTAAATGGACGCTGAAAAATAGATGTGGATATAGATTTGGATATAGGTTTAGTGATAACCCGAACCGATGGATACCCATACCCTACCTGTTTTTTATTAACTCTACTTTTCTATTTTTTCTTGACTATTTATGGTTAAATATAATAAAATATTAATATTTTCTGAAAAGGAACAATTTTAAAATCCCTACTTTACTCCTCAGTCACCACCTTTTTTTAATCATATTTTATTTTCTTATAGGATGATAATAATGCAATTGATATGAAGATGGAGTTTTGAATGTTGTGGAGTTTATGCAAAAACAATTTGCAGCTTTAGATATTTTAGTCTTTGTTTCAGTTTTTGATTGTGAAAAATATATGTTGTCTTTGCACTAGACATTATGATTTTTATTATTCTAGTTTTATAGTTTTTTAAGACATACAAATTAAAAGCTTCACTTATTATTATTAAAGTAATTTTGATTTAGAAGCATAAATATGCTCTTTATATTTTATATTAAGAAGTTATATTTTTATGTGCTATACAACCCAATGAATATCCAAAAACTTGAACAGTCTAATGAATTCGGATATGGGTAGTAAATCGTAAAAACCGATGTATATGGATATGGATATGGATATGAGTTGAGTCATAAAAAATGGATATAGATATGGGTAGAGTAATACCCAAGAACCGAACCCTACCCATATATGGTGTGAATATGTGATTCAGGAGGTTGAGGCATGTAAAAAGATTCTTGTAAGTAACTATGAGAAAAGACATTATTAACTTCAAGTTGGCAAATAGACCAATTACTGAACATAGTCAGGGCAATGATGACGTGAATAGTTGTGAGTTTGACAACATGACTGAAAGTGGCAGTATAATCAACCTCCTGGAGTTTGGTGATAACCTTTGGATACAAGACAAGCTTTGTAACGCTTGAGAGAACCATTGGGATTTTGTTTAGTGTAAAAAATCCATTTATAGTCGACAACATTTATGTTTGGTAAGGGAGTAAAAAGAGTCCATATGTTACTGCGATGGAGAGCGCTGAACTCTTCAAGCATAGCTGCACTAGTGAGGAGATTTGTTAGCTTTTGTAAAGGATGTGGGATCGGAAAGAGTACTTAGGGTAGTGACAATGTAAGTGATGTAATCAAAAAAAGTGATGAGGGGTACATGTGTGATCTCGGGTATATGTGATCTTGGGATGAGGAGGATGAGGTGATGCGGTTGTGGTAGGTGGGATGAAGAAGTAGAAGGTAGAGGGGGAAGAGGTAAAGGTAAAGAAATAGGACAGGAGGAAGGTAAGGTGAAGGATGACATAGGTAATTTTTTATAAGGACAGAGATGTTCAAGGAAGTGAAAATGATACGAAAATTTAAAGCTTAGAGGTGGTTGGGCCTGAGCCTAGCTTGACTTTTTTTTTAAAATTTAAAATGACATTGTTTTGTTATTGCTCATGACCAATTGTTAAGCCTAGATGGGATCAAAGCACCAATAACCTTTATATTTTGAGCTATAACCAAGAAAAACACGTCGTACAGACTTTCTTGTAAGTTTGTCTATACGGGTGGAGCCCAAATAAGGAAAACAGACACAACTGAAGACTCAAAGATGAGTAAGGCCAGGATAAGTGCAGTAGAGCACTTCATAAGAAGATTTGTGATGAAGAACATGAGTAGGTAAGAGATTGATAAGATAAAAGGCAGTAGTGAATGCTTTGTACCAAATAAAATTAGGGAGAGAGGCATGAAGAAGAAGGATGAGACCGGTTTCAATTATGTGACGAATTTTTCATTTAGCAAGACCATTTTGTTGGGATGTATAGAGAACAAAGATGCGAAGAGTGATTCCATTTGAAAGAAGATAGTGAGCAAAGACAACTTTTGTAAGTTCAGGAGCTCCATCGCATTGAAAGATTTGTGTGGTAGTGGAGAATAGATTTTCAACAGTGGTTTTAAAGGATTGAAAACAAAACAAGACATGATTTTTATGGGTTAGAGGAAAAATCTAAATAAAACGACTAAAATCATCCACAAACATAATGAAATATTGATATCCATAGTGGGAAAGAGACAAGGAGGGACTCTAAATATCACAATGAATTAGTTGTAATGGTTTGACAGAAATGCGAGAAGACAAAGGAAAGAAAAGACAAACATTTTTCACTTGAAGACAAGAAGTACATGGATTGAGAACATTTTTAAATTTCAAAACATGACCTAATCTAGATAATGTGGAGTGGCATGGATAACCAAGGCATTGATGCCATAAGTTTATTGAAGTGGAGGCAACTGTGAGAACAACTAGATTTGTGAAGTACATTGAAATCTTCATTAGGCAGAGGGTGTTATGAATTTGGGCCCCAAGAAGCAATATCTTAGATTTGAAATCCTTCACAACATAACTACATGGTAACTACATGGATTAAATTCAGTGACAAATTTGGCTATAGATAAAATATTAGTAGTAATGTGAAGAACAATCAATTTATCACAAAGATGAAGATTACGGGAAAAAGTGGGAAGGATTAAGGTACCGGTGGGTGAATAGGAAGAATGTGTCCATTACTAACAATGACTTTATTTGGGTCCTTCATATAGTGTGATAGATTCTATGATACGAGAATGTGGAGTCATTTGAATAATAGCTCTAATATTAGGTAACCATTCAGTAACAATATTAGTATTGAAGGAAGATGGATCATGATTTGATTGGATATTTATGACAGAGAAGGTTGTGGTAATATTATTTGTAGTATGGTGGAATCGAATGGAGTTGTTATGAGATTCGGAGTACTGAAAACGACAGTGAGCAGTAATGTGTCATCATTTTCAACAAATTTGACATTGGTTAGGTGACTTATTAGTATGAAGATTAGGCTTAGGATAAGATAAGAGGGGTTATATTAGGTTTGAGTTTGAAATTGGGCTGGAGTGTGCATGGAGGGGTTACGTGAGGTTTCACTAAAATGTACGGCCCCAAACGGTGGTGCATTAAAGGGCCTATTAAACATACCACTAGATTGGTTAGCCCGTAGGTAGGAAAGCCCATAACCATTAGGGTTACAATTAAATTTAGACGCATTAGGGTGAGGCTCTGGCTGTTTCCCACGTCGTGCCCTGCCGTCACCTCTGCCATGTGAGCCATAGGTAGAGTTGTTGGTGCTGGAGAAGGAAGCGAATGTGGAGTCCAATAGAGGTGGCGCATTGAAGGAGAGCAACTGCTGTTCATGGAGTAAAAGTTTAGCTTTGAGTTTTGTAAAGGTGATGCTGTGGTGCAATTTTCTATTGTCGTGATGGAGGAGTCAAAGTCTACAGGTAGTCCGTTTAAGGTGAAGAGAACAAGATCATCATCAGAGATAGAGTTTCCAATTGCAGCTAGTTCGACCAGTAGTGGACATGATGTTGAACTATTTCAATGATGGTGCTAGAACCGTTTTTGAGAGAGTGAAGTTTCCAGCGGAGGAGAGAATCTTGTGACACGGATTGTAGCATGAAGTGATCTTCAAGTCCTACCCAAAGGTTGCGAGCTGTGTTGTGACTTGAGTGCAAGTACGACAGTTGAGCTGGAGAGTAATCCGGTGAGAAAGCAGTAAACTAGCTGATCAATCTTCTTCCATTTGATGTAATCAGTGGATTGAGGATCCGCGTATTCTCCAGAAGGTGAAATGGTCTCGTCAACATATCCAAGAAGGTCATGAGGTAACGAGTATAGCTTGGAGTTGGTTTCTCCATACCAAATAATTCGCCCTTTACAGGCTGAATGAGAGTAGCAGCAAACAAGACAATCACATTGAACACTGATGGTAAATTCAGCAGCCACCACCAAAGTTACACAGGCAACAAGCTCCAAAATTGTCTAAATATCAACCTAAGGAATTTGCTATCAGATCCATCATGAAGAAATGTATAATTATTGATCATGAGCATGATAGAGATGACAAAAATGGAGAACAAAGTCACAGTTCTTTCACTTCACTTCACACATAAATACTGTACCATGTATCATGAGGATCATAAAGTTTACAAAAGAAGTTTGATAGAACACACCGTTTACTTATTGACACTGAATTCTAGTCCATGCAAATGACAACTATGCCGACTTCATTATCACACCATCACCTTTGGATTTAATTTTGCAATCCCTAATCAGTAGGGAATGTATGTGTCTCATGTTGCACGTATGAAAAGGTATCCAGGCGACAAACTAAGAATTTAAGTAGGAAATGATAACTTCGAAACTAAATACAGCTAGAACAAGGTGTCAAGGTCATATCCTATTAACCCAAGAAATTGTCTACTGTATCTGTAGCATCCATCCTATCACAAGCTTGCTTTTCTGGTTCCAAGTTAGAATTTGGACGGTCTCTTTTGGCACAGAAGGAATCGATAAGCAAAAGAAATGAGCTTTGTCCATAAAATTGATATTATTCTTGATTACTGGTGCTTGTTCAATAGAATTGATACTTTTCATTTTCTTTCTGAAGCATCAAAAATAGCAAGAAAGAGTATCGTTTCAACCAGATAAGGTGACGCTAACCATTAGTAAATAAGGTTATTGTATCTCCCTTAAGTCTGCATTTTCACTTACAGAGAAGGGAACATGATCATGAAAAACAGGGAAGACCAAGAAAAAGAGGCAAAAAGAGCCAAAGAAGAAGTAAACAAAGACTTGGAAGTAAACAAAAGAGTGAAAGTGTATTGTTCTAGCCAGTAATCATAGTTCCAATTCCTTCCTCGGTCATAATCTCATGAAGCAAAGAATGCTGAACCCTCCCATCAGTGATACTAGCTGTCCTCACACCTTGAGCAAGTGATCTCACACAACAATTAACTTTTGGTATCATCCCCCCAGCAACCTTCTTTTCCCCTATCATTCTCTTTATTCCCTTTATATCTATCTCCTTCACCAAACTCTTTGGATCATTCCTATCCTCCAAAATCCCTGCCACGTCTGTCAGCAATATCAACTTCTCCGCCCCCAAGGCCGCCGCTATTTCTCCCGCCACCGTGTCGGCATTTATGTTATAAGACTGACCCGTCTCATCTGCAGCCACCGATGCAATAACTGGAATGTGTCCATTGTCCACAAGTGGCTGGAGAATGGTGGAATTGATTCTAGAAACCTCCCCAACGAACCCCAATTTTGCGGAATTCGGGGAGGGTCGTGCTACCAGAAGCTGGCCGTCCATACCGGAGAGGCCGACGGCTGTGGCGCCTGCTTTGTTGATGCGTGAAACCAAGTCCTTATTGACCTTTCCCACCAATACCATCGACACAATCTCCATTGTCTTAGCATCAGTGACGCGGAGCCCATCTTCGAACACAGGCTCGATCTGCAGGAGCTTGAGCCAGTGGTTGATCTCTGGCCCACCGCCGTGGACAAGAACAGGGCGGAGGCCGACGCAGGAGAGGAGCACGAGGTCGCTCACCACCGATGCTCTGAGCTCCGGCTGCTTCATGGCGGCGCCGCCGTACTTGACTACAATAGTCTTTCCTCTGAATTTCTGGATGTAAGGAAGCGATTCTGATAAAACATCGACTCGGACCTGAGGAATCGACTGCTCGGGAACAACAGAATCGTGGGTAGAGACGGACGATGGCTGGGAAGTCACCGAATGGTGGGTGTTGGTTGATGAAGAAGCTTTGATGGTTAAAGATCGAATCTTCGGTGGAAAACGATAGAAAGGATAGGAAAGAGTTGATGTTTTGAGATCGGGAATGTGAATTTGAGCTTTCTTTGAAGAAGATGGACACGTCGGAGAACATAAATTCAGGCCCTTCGCCGCCGCCATCAGCTTAAGCTTGAGTTCACTTCGCTTTACTTGAGCTCTTGGCTTTCTCTAAGAGTCGCTGACAGAAACACAACACGACGACACTTGCATATAGGGAAGGCAACTCTGCAAGTGGAGAGGAGCTTTAGTTCAGAACATTTATGACCGTTGGATTAAAATCCAGAGATTCTGACCATCCAATCCTACTTGCACGTGGGACTGCGGCCCTTTTAGATGATAACATGAGTTACATGACCTAAATTTAGTATAGATGCATAAATTTGCAATTTGGTGCCTATAAATTCTATATTTTAACATAACTTTTGTTGAATGATTGATGCGATGTCGCTTTCATCCATAATCTCAATTTTAAATGAACTTTTTAAGTTCGAAATGTTATTTTTAAGAAAAATATGAAAATTCATTTCAAAACTAAAATCGTATATATAAAACATGTTAACATTTTTAAAAATTTAGAATTTAAGCGTTACGACATAAGTTTAACATGTGCTCCAATTTTCGAAATTATGATTTGATCCTTAATAATTATTAAGATTAATTATAAAATAAATTTCAACTTTTATTTTCTAAGATCCAAATATTTTAAAATTTTTAATTTTTATGATTTTTAAATTTTAAATATTTATAAACAATTCGTTTGTCAAATTTTTTATAAATATTTAACCAATTAATAATGAGAGCTCTCTATTTATTTGTTACTCAAAACTTAACATTTACAATTCAATTCTAAAGAGTGACAAGCAGAACTTAGTAGTTGGATTAGAACTCATTAGTTGAATTGTACATTGTATTCCTGAAATTTGTTTGCGTTTAAGGTCCTAACGGTCCAGTCTATTAGGAATTTTGGTCCTCATACTCCTCATATTCCCAACTTGGGTTTATTGGAATAAAGTTAGGAATTGAAGCATGCATGGATATTTACAGAGTATGCATATCCCTGGAAAACAAAACCACAGTTTTGACTCGAAGTACAATTTTCCAGTTCCAATCATTGTCCAACGAACTTGTACCATGTTGCCAAGCAATTATTTAACAACCTCTAGTCATTAGTCACAATAGTATTTCAACAGACAAAGCAATACCACATGTTCTAACTTATGGTACTAAGAAAGCACAGACCTCAGTCAGAAATAGCTTGAGCTGCTTCCCAGGAGACAAGGCTATTGACATGAGGTAGATATGAACCATTTCTTGGGAACCACTTCTGATCCATCTCAATCTTTCTCATGATTTCAACTTTAAAGTCGTAAGCATAGAATGAGCCATCTTCTTCCCTCCTGAAAATTACATCTCCACTGATTCTTAAACTTAAAAGGGGAACCAAGTCAATTATGCTGCCTCTTGTGATACTGTATTGCTTTGTCCAGACAGCTCCACTTAAATTCCAAATGTCAATGCTCAAGCCTTCATGAGTGACAAAGCATAAAGAACCGCCCATCTCAATAATCCTGTCATGAGTTCTACAGCTCTTTGGAAGCTGTGTAGTTTGAAATTTTTCAGTGTCCAGACCAATGGAGACTATATAATCACTGTGATCAATATGAGGAATCCAGTGTAAACCCCCAAGGGCAGAAACAGGTGAGTATCCCAACCAACCAAAGAGCCCAAAAGAAGGTCCATTTACCGCTCTCCAAATTCTTGTTCCAAGACAAAGTATCTCACAATTGACATATCCCAACTCATCACGAAACAAGTGAACTACTTTGTATTGTTTAGAAGTATCACTTTGTGCAAAACCATAAGACTGCCTTTCGGGAGGGCACAAGGTACCAAGAGGTAATGCAGTCAGTTTCCTTGTCACAGGATTCATCACTACCAGTCCTCCTTTCTTCAGTTTGTTATCAAGCAAAATTAGACCATTGCATGTGGCTCTAATAATGCCCAGGCAGCTCACTTTATACTCACCTAACTTGCTCTTTCCCTCTCCAAATTCCATATACTGCATGGAAAATCTTGACCGGCGATTCGTAACAGGTTGCCAGATAATAGGAGCAGGTAGGGATTGAAGACTTTGTTCAACAGAAAAGGTATTAGGTTGCTCTTGAGGCATTAATGTGGAAGAAAATTGGTGAATTCTTTCATTTGGAACTCCTTTTTGAAAGATTAGAACAGATTCTGAGCTTTGAAGGTGGGTATCAATGAAGAGGTCATTATTGATAATATTATACCATGGCTTACAAACAAACCTTGCATGTTGAAGGGATTCTAGAGGAAGCCTAAGAAGGATATTTGACACGCAGTCTTTGTGAAAGTAAGGTATTTGTCGCTGCTTGTGGTAATACTCCTCTTTTTTGTGCAAAGCTCTCTCTTCTACTGATTTTAGTAAACCCACATCCTTCTTTCCAACTGATTTGGCCATCGTATCTTCCAGAAACTCTGATATAAAGTACATTAAATTATAAAATCAAGTAGACAAACTAGATAAATGTGATGAGAGCAAAGAAAGACGTGTGAATGCACGCACACATACACAGGGACACAGAACCAATCAAGCCAGTCAATTAATACAACCAAAGCACAGAAAAGATCTAGCAGAAGGCATTGACATCAGAAAAATAGCATTGAACTGGACAGGAAGAGGGGTCATAATCCTCCTTGGACCCCACAAAAAAAAAAAAAAAAAACAGCAGAAGAACTCAAAGTGGATGTTAAAGAATGATACCTCCACAAATTCAGAGTATCTAAAAATGTAGGACTTCTTAGTTTAATCCTAGGAAGATTGGAAATGAAAGTACCATTCTGCAGCTACTTCTTATTCATGTAATATCCACAGATTCGCTAGGTATGCCCATGATTGGGATGGATGTAAAGGTAGCCGATAGTCTGCTTGACCTCCTAAAGCTTGGCCCAGTTGTCAAAATTGGATTCACAGAAGATAGTATGAACTTATTGAGCATTTATAAGTTTGGTACCAGCAGCCTGTTCTGCAGGAATTTGTTTAAACTCCATGTTGTCTACTAGAGAATGAAGCTTGCTTGGGTGAAGAAAAAGACAACCAGAACTCTTGGCTGTGAAAGAATGGTCTTCAAAAAGATGATTAAACAACATTTATTTCCTTGTGAGAAGCGAGCTCAACCAGGTTGTTTTGATAGAACAAGGGAGGAGGATTAGTCTTCCTCATAACCAACTTGTCTATAAATTTCAACACCTTAAATGTAACAAATTTATATAGACCAATAGCCAACCTGCATAAACACTGTAATTTTTGGAGCAATACTTTTATATATGTTAAAATCAGTAGATATAGAAAAGGTAAATATGTTAAAATCGTAGATATAGAAAAGGTAAGGTCCTAATCACGCTACTGCAATGTCAGTCAAAAGATTTTTGAGATTCAAACATCAAAGAGTAACAATGAACAAATGCTGCAAGAATATAATTGAACGGTGCGATACGTAGCTTCCTTCACAAGCAGAACATCCATAAAGTGTGAATTATGTATATACTAGCCATAGTAAAAATCGATTTTAGTGGGAAACTCGATCCCATATTCATATCTCAACGACTCAACCAAAGAAATTGTTGCTACAGTTCTAAGAATTCTGGACCAAAGAGAAAGCTAGAAAAGTGAATCCATCAATTGCAGATCATCTTTTATGCTCCGACAGGAATCAAAGAGGCCAATC